>JAFVLL020041597.1:137978-181959 GCA_021397915.2 Tor tambroides | reverse complement strand
AGCCACAACACAATGAAAACAAGCCACAACACAACAGAAACAAGCCACAACACAATGAAAACAAGTCGCAACACAACAGAAACAAGCCGCAACACAATGAAAACAAGTCGCAACACAACAGAAACAAGCCGCAACACAATGGAATCAAGCTGTAACACAACGAAAACAAGCCGCAACACAATGAAAACAAGCCGCAACACAACAGAAACGAGGCAACACAACGAAAACAAGCCACAACACAATGAAAACGAGCCACAACACAATGAAAACAAGTCGCAACACAACAGAAACAAGCCACAACACCATGGAAACAAACCGCAACACAATGGAATCAAGCTGTAACACAACGAAAACAAACCGCAACACAATGAAAACAAGCAACACCGCGGAAACAAGCCGCAACACAATGAAAACAAGCAACACCGCGGAAACAAGCCACAACACAACAGAATCAAGCTGTAACACAACGAAAACAAGTCGCAACACAATGAAAACAAACCTCAACACAACGGAATCAGGTTGTAACACAACGAAAACGAGCAGCAACACAATGGAATCAAGCTGTAACACAACGAAAACAAGCTGCAACACAACAAAATTAGCACAACACAACGGAAACAAGTCGCAACACAACAAAATTAGCACAACACAACGGAAACAAGCCATAGCACAGTGAAATTAGGGAGTTTAACGAAATTAGTCCTCTGCGTTGTGGCGATTTCATTTTGTTGTGGAGATTTCATTGTGTTGTGCACAGCTGGGCCGCTGTAGGTTACCACTACCAGCATTCATCAAAACATCTTCAACATCTTCAACATTTTTCAACAGAAAAAAGCAACATTTTTGGAACAACTTGGAGGGTGAATAAATGATGAAAGAGTTTTCATTTTTGGGTGGACTATCCCTTTAATTCTGTTTTCTGTTTAGTCAAGATTTGAGATTTCACACTGTATATTTCTAATCCCTAGACTGATGTTCTTATTTGCATATTTACAAGATTAACAACATTGATTACACAATTCCAAACCATGTTAACTATTTCCTTCAAATGCATGCTAAAATGATCACAGCGTGCAGCTTTCTGAAATTTTAGCATTGCATTGCTAAATGTGTTCAGTGTGATGCTAAAATGTTACAGCAAGTTGTTCAGGAACAGAAAACCACTTACAAACTAAACAATGCTAACCTCATTAAATATTGATGCACTGTGCACATTTACAGAAACTTGCACGCTGTGATTTGGGTTTGCACTACTGTTACTCTGAAGAGGGTTTCAGAAATATCACTGTGAAACATTTCTTAACCCAGAGTTTAAAATGCTCTTGTAATGAGCTGATGAAAATTTGCTGACAATTTATTCACACTCAGGCCATCCAAGATGTAGATGAGTTTGTTTCTTCTTGGGAACAGATTTAGAGAAATTACAGTAAATGGGTGCCGTCAGAATGAGAGTCCAAACAGCTGATAAAAACATCACAATAATCCACAAGTAATCCACACCACTCCAGTCCATCAATTAACGTCTTGTGAATCCAAAAGCTGTGTGTTGAGAAACAAATTTGTCATTAAGACGTTTTAACTTTAAACCGTTGCTTCCAGCTAAAATAAGAGTCCATAAAAAACACTTCCTCCAGTTAAAAAGTCATCTGGTCTGAATCAGGAGAGAAATCTTTAAAAAAAGTTTACAAGCAAAAACAGTCCAAAACAGCTCTTTCATGGTCTGGACTGTCATTCTGACGGCACCCATTCACTGCAGAGGATCCATTGGTGAGTAAGTGAAGTAATGCTAAGGTTCTCCAAATCTGTTCCCATGAAGAAACAAACTCATCCACATATTGCTTGAGGCAGAGTACATGATCAGCAAATTTCATTTTTGGGCGAACTATTCATTTAAGAAATGTATTTTTCTCAGAAATCTGAGTGTAAGGTGTGTACAAATCCTCTGGTATGTAAAGCTTAAAAACAACTGAAGAAACATTCCCAAGTATGTTCTGTCAAATATGCACTGATTCAACAGTGCCTTGCAGGAAGGTATTTGATACAAACTGCACTATTATCCCATGAACTAGTATTCAGTCTTGTCTTGTCAACTGATGTGAAAATGCCATTCTGGAATGAGTGAAACATCTCGAAAAACAAGGACACCCACAACAGACATTAAACAGACACTAATGATGCAGACCTGAAGAAATGATGAAAAAATAAAAACCTTAATCAGTGTCAGAAGTCAATCTTAACTTTTGTTAAGCCTTCAAGTGGATTTATTGGCATGCTACATAACTGTATTAACAAAGTTTTATTAACATTACTTACATTTTCAGTATGTACATTTTAAAAGCACAAATGATCCAAATGAAGTAATAATAGCATGCACAATGATTTTAATAGCAAAATGCTGTTTAATATAGTTTTAGATGGAGTAGGATCTATTTGCAAATATACATGTATTAACAATTAAATAATACAATTAAAATAATATTAATAACAAAAATTACTGTAAATATTTTTTTCAGTGCTTTAGTACCAAGATGATTCTGGCCTGTTGAAATGAGCAGGCCCCAGATGATGTATAATAAAGCCAGGCCACGAGCAGTCTGAATGCTTTATAGCAGATCAGGACTGTGTGAAAGTGCGAGCGTGTGTCTTTCACAGCGCGTCTCTTCTCTTTTCCCAGCCCAGCCCCAGAGGTGAGACAGATACGTTCACACATTTCATTTTGTGGTTCCCACGGCAGTCAAAAATGCACCTGACCCCGGGGCTCATGTACTGGGGGATTTTTTTTTATATTTTATGTTCTTAAAGGAGCAGCCGTGACTAATGCACGTTTTACTGTCTCCATTATGCTGCTGGATATTCTGAAGTTTCATGCAACGTGACTGTGTGTGGGGGGCTTCAGCAAAACACATCCTCTGTCACGTTTGTCCATAGGCATACAGATATCTACGTACGCTTGTGGATGTGCATGTTTTGTGTGTTTTAAAGGGATAGTTCACCCAAAAATGAACATTTCTGTCATCTGTTCCAGTCTTGTATCATGAAGTGATTTCATATAACTTCTCCTTTTGTGTTTCCTCTGAAGAACACAGAGCCAGCTAGCAGGGAACGTTCTAAGAACATTCTGGCAACGTTAAAAGAACATAGAACATCCCTTCAAAGTTATCTGACTCTGCTTTTAATAATATTCTCATAACATTAGCGCTGAAGCAAAGGAACAAAAAAGTAAAATTTTATTTCAGAAATAATTTAGTTTGACATTTAGTTTTTTTTACTTGTTTTAAAATGTAAAAGTAATGTTACCAAAATGTTTACAAAATTATCAAATGCAATGTTCCCTTAACATTTGCGTAACTAAATAAATAAATAAAATACATTTCTGCTTTATATATAATTTAAATGACATGAATTATTTAATATATATTCTATATTTATTCAAATTAATATATTAATATATAACATATTCTATATTTATTATTAATTAAAATATTAATTCATTTCACACACAAACACACCCACACCTATATATATATATATGCATATATACACCTATATGCATTATAGTAATAGTATACAAGTATATTATAAATATAAATGTTTTTTAATGCGTCGAAAACATCTCATGAATAATTGTAAACACAGTTATATACATTATAACACTGTATTCATAGTTACGCCTTTAGAAAATCTTATTCGTTAGAGTAAATGACAAACAACCTATTTCAGGTGTAACATGGACTCTGCAAATATTTTATTGCATTTCACTTAGTTACAAAGTTATGTATGAAAAGATATAACATACATCATTAATACCTTTATAATGTGTCAAGTGTTATCAACATTTTTTAAAACATTTAAAAATGTTTTGATCAGTTGGAGTACACTTAACATTTTCATAACTTAATGGGAATGTTAATAAAATGTTCTTAGAACATATTTTTGTTAGTTGGGAAAACTATACAAGAGGGTGCGTAGATGATGACGGAATACTTTGTGTGTGTGTGTGTGTGTGGATGTATCTGTATCCTCCCTCAGGCAGAGGTGACTGTTAGGAAATGAATAGAGGCTGTTCTCAATAGCTTTGTGTTTCTGTTTGTTTGTCCCTCTGTAAGCTGGGTGTAGGTAGGAGGGTCTCTGAGAAAGCTGGCGTTTCGCATGGCCACAGGCACTGAAGCATTGTTAACCAAACAATACAGCAGGTCCTGGCATTAGCACATCTCTGTTTAAGAGCTGCCAAACAACAGTTGCCTTCCCAACAGCAGTGCAGGCCTGCAACTGAAACTTGCAGGTAAACCTTGATTTAGGAGCTCGCAATCTATTCGCAGGAATACTGTTATTCAATACACTGAAAAACAGGAGAGAACGCAACAGACGTGTAATGCAACTCCATTTTAATATTGGATAAATGTTATGATAAAGTGTTTGTGCATATTTACCCTGAACAGTTAGATCACATAGGAAATTAAAATGTTTTTATTTAATTTATTATACATTATAATATTTTATTTGTTATTCATTTCATTTTATTTTTTTACTCAGAGGTTGATCTTTCATTGTTCAGAAGATTACCTTATGTTACATTTAATTATCAAATTGTCAGTTTATCATAATTTATTGATTATCAGTTTGATTTTTGATGATTAACTCTCATTTTTTTAAATGTCTATATATTATTCATTCATTATATTATATACAAAATGATTATATTATAAATTGTATATGTAATTATGTAGATTATGTATTAGTATATATAATAATAATAATAATAATAATAATAAGAGGATTTTTATTGCATTAATTATGCCTTGTAATGCACCTTGTAAAGCATTCTATGATCTCATGAATAACTGTAACCACATTTATCATAAATGTTACGATAAAGTGTGGATCCATATTTACGCTGAACATTTGGAACATGAAGGAAATTAAAATAGTTTTATTTTTATATTTTTAAATTTATTTATTTATTTTGCTGTTTTAAGGCTCAGAAGATTTACAGTTATATTACATATAATTATCAGCTTGTCAGTATATCAATAGATTATCAGCTATCAGTTTGATTTTTGATGATTAACTCTCAAATACTTCTAATAAAATGCCTAAAAACAACCAAAACTAGACCCATGAGACAATAACTGTCATCTAGTAAGAGTACAGAGCTATAAAATGAATGTAGAGAGCAGCTCAGATCATTAGTTGAGAAATGTTTGAGTTCATATCGAGGTCTGTGACTTTGATGGCAGACTTGGGTCTGTTCTGATCACAGTTTGAGACGTCAAGGAGATCTCAAGTTAAACTCCATATGAATCATGTGAGATACTGTGGTCTTTTGTCCAGGAGAAACATCCGATAAGCAGAAGATAAAATCTAATATCTGTCTGAGAAACAGATATTAAAGAGATCTTTCTTCTTTCGTACAGGGCAGGCTCTCAAATTCTCCAGAGTTTTGGATCAGTTGTACGCACATTAGGAAGCCTTTAGTGGAGAGATGTGATGAGGTAAAGAAACACAATCCTTATTGAATAGAAATGGTGGTGAAAATACGAGATTCAGTGCTGACCAATGCCAAATTTTTGACTCAAACATCAAAATCCTTTCAGCTTCTATCAATACTGAAGCTAACGGTGATCTTTGGCACAGAGTCCTTATGGCGTGCCAATAACCTGACTGCACTAATAGAAAGACCTGGACACTTTAAACCTTTTAACTAGTCCTGTAATGAAGTTGGCCTGATCACAGTGCCTTGAATTATTGATAAGTTATTGGATTCCTATCAGCTTTGGGGAATTATTAATAATAGATTACCCATCTGGCAGCTGGAAACAGATGTAAACCTGGACTCCCATTTGTTAACAACCTTTCAGTCCTTCAATATGAATCAAATCAAAGGGAGGAGAAAATTTGTTTTTAATGTCAATAGCCGTGCATCCAATAAAACCATATTTTGGTGCTAATTCATCTATCACTTACTTCTTCTGACTTTCAGCAATTTAAATATGCAATACTATAAATCAGAATTTAAAAATATACACAATATATATCAATATATAGTCTAAATATAACTTTGGCTTAACTTATTTTTACCTAATTTTCTTTTAATTTCAGTAAGCTGAATCACTTTTAAATCACCATTACAAATTATATATTTTATTCTCAAGATGTGTGTAATAATAATAATATATTTTTTATGTATTATATATATTAATATAATTTATAAATTATAATAATAATAATTATTATTATTTATTACAATATTTCTTTGTATATTTCTGTGCTATTATAATAAAATGATGTATTTTTATATAAATATTTTTTTTATTTTAAAAAAATGTAACATTGTGTAACATTTAAGTCTAGGTCTGACAAATGTTAACATTTCTCTCTTTCTTTATAAATGAAAATGAGATTTTTGACTGCTGTCATTAAATCCTCTTCTGCGTGAGGGTTGATGGCATTTATGAAACGTGTGGTGAACCAAAGAACAAAGGAAAAATCTTAAAATAAGATAAGCTGACTTAAAAGAAATCATAAATTGCGTTGGAGTTGTGTTGGTCATAGCAGTCTTGTTCTAATTACATGTGGTTTGACAGGCGTTCCAGCATCCCCCCCCCCAACACACACACATAAAGTCACAGAGCGTGACCGCGGCTCCACTGGAGACACATGCCCTGTTAAAGCTCAAAAGACAAGTCATGTTTGAACATGGAGGACAGAAACTACACCCCTGACTGTACTGTCTGACTGTACATTTTAGACGGTTTCAACAGCAACAACATAAACAGACATTACTGCGCATGTGCGCTTTTGTGGCCCTAACTTAACTTCTGGTAGACTGCCACATTGAATCAATAACAACAGCCAAGTCCCTCTAGAGTAGATTATTTTTTGATAACAAGCAAAATACGTTTGCTGCCTAAATCAGACGGGTATATTGAAAATGCAAATTCATTCTCTGCCAGCAGGAGGTGCTTTAAAGTGGGAGAAATAGAGGTTTCCCCAGTAACGGCTGTACACAAAGCAGCGCTGAGCTAGACAAACACTGCATTATCAGGCATATAACATGCAAGATGAAATGAAAATGACATCGAAAATTTTCTAAAGACAGTCTTCCTTCAGAAATACAGTGATATAAAAACACCTGCGCCTCGTTTAGATTTTTAAACGTGCAGTACGTGCTCATGTTTATTCAACGAAGCCTTCTGGAAAATCGCTCAGTTTTGATATCGTGGCAGGTCGCCACAAATAAATAAATGTATGGAAAACACACCCCACAGCACAACAACCTGAGCCCAGCTTCATTACTCATCACTTTAACTTTAACTGCATTTGTAGGCGGCGCCACTAGCTAGATCGATAAACAAACACAGACCGGAAGTTAACTTAGGGCCAGGCGCGTGCTCCCGATGAAACCGCCTATATAGACTAACTTACTAACTACTTAACTTTTATAATTGAATTAATTACTTCTCACACCATGCATTGTTGATGATATAATCAAATAAAAATGTTTTTTTTATTATTGAAAACAATAATTTAAGTTTATTCACTGCTATAAATATATCTGAATCTTGCTTTTTTATTTTTAATTTTTTATAAATGCATCATTTTATCAAATGTATCAGTTATAAATATTAACTTATTTTTTTAATTAAAGCAATAACAAATATCTGCCAATGGGGTCAGAAAAGTAAGAATTTTCCCTTTGAATTAAGTTTACTTTTATTACCCCGTCGGCATATATTTTTGTCTCATATTAAGTATTAACTCAAAACAACACTTATCCCTTTAGTAATTTTGCTTGAAGTAAATGTATTGATTTAAAAATGTTGAGATATTTGTACTTTAAAACAAGTCAAAAATACTGGGCAAGGAAATCATTTTTTGAAGTGTGCACTGGGAATTTGGCAATTAAACACCAAAATGTTTAAGTATTTAAAAGCTGAAATACATTGACTTACGTCTTCTGCATAAGCATATATCATCTGTTAATAACCTCAGAGCTCATGGTTGAGTTCTTTATGGAGAAAATGAATGGGAGTTTCACTTTGGGAACTCTGTCATGCTCTAAATACAGACAGAAGAATTTAGAGTGCAAACTGCAGGTGAAAGTGACGAGAAAGAAAGTACCTGACACAGGTTCTCATGGTGTGGAGGCACTGATAAGCCTCAGTGGGAGGAGTTTTCACATAGGTTTGAGTGACAAGGGAAGGCCAGAGAGAGAGAGGCAGAGTTTGGGAAATCTTCAGCCTAGAGCCAGTTGGCGAACAGGAGAGGAAATGCACAGAATGTCTTTTTCTTTTTTTGTTCTCACACCTTCGTATTCTCTCGTCACCCCGGGCGTTGAGAAGCGTCGAACACCCCCGCTCACCTGCCCTGCCCTCCCTTGTGTGTGAGAACAAAAATAGTCTAAGGTCTCTTCCTTGAGTTTCTCTCAGGCTCGCGCCAAAACCACCTGAGGCGCGCTTCTTTATAAGACACTGTCAGAAATGAACTTACTCCCCTGGCTCTCTCCAATCCGTTTTTGAGATCAATATTAATGCTTTAAGCAAATGACCTCCATATGGCCTTTCACCCCCACTGACCCACAGTTCTGGCGTATTCACTAGTATTGACAACATTAGATCATTAGACCCAAAGGCATCATATCTGCTTTACATTAAGGTGTTCCCAAAAAAAAGCATTTTTTATATTAACTATTTTATTTTATTATTTGTATTAATAACTATTTATAGAAGCCCATGTCCAACATGGAATTGGATTAAACAAAATTTTCTCAGAATTAATTACATTTTTGACATTTTTTACTTCATGGCCAAAACGAAATAAAACAAAACAAAAAATAGAATTGCAAGATTTTGCGGGGAAAAAAACATGGTGGAAACAAGCTACAAGGCAACTTTTTGTTGTTGTTGTTACATTTTTAATAGTTTTTTAATTTAAGTTTTTCATCTAATATTTATGTTTGTTTATTTCAGCTTTATTCAAACGAACAAAAATCATTTTAATAGTTTTATTTTAGTTAACAATAACACTGCTGCATATTGTAATGTTTATCAGCAACTACTGCTAAAAATTACGAGTCGCCTACTTAGAAGGTACAATTGCTGCCTATATATAGTCAAAATTTTCTTAGCTAGTATTTTTTCATGTTTCCCACTGCAAACAAGCCTTGTTATATTGCAGTTTCTGTTTCAAGTATGTTTGTGGTGGAAAACAAGACAAAAATAATGATTAAGAACTGATTTTTTGTCTCATTGTCTATTTATTTTATTTTATTTCAGGTTTATTTAACAGGGACAATGCACACTAATAATACATAATTAAATGTACAGTGTGCCAGAATTAGCCAAAAGGCTATTTTACATCTGCTGTCCCTGGACAGATCTTAATGTCACACCTACAAAAGGATTAAAATATTACATACATGTTAATATGAATAAAATAAACAAATCAAAAAAAAAACAATTGATCAATATTAACAACAACACCAACACACACATACACACACAAACCAAACTGCCAGTCCATATAAAAAACATTTTTTGGACACATGCACAAAAAACAATATAACTAGGACAATAACCAACAACAGAGGTTTCACCTATCTAAACACAAGAGAACACAATGAGCCAGCCAACCTCATCGGCATAGCACAAGAAGCACAAACAAACAAACAGGCAGGGCAGAGAAGGGTAGCAGCAATATTTCATGTCAAATGTAATGTTGACAATCCTGACTACCTATTAGCCACGTCTTTAAGTTAAATTTAAAAGAAGCGTAAGTTTTGAAATTCCTAATGTTTATTGGAATGGTCTCTCCTGTCTGACTGACGTTTCCACAGCAGACGCTGGACTATCAGCGCGTTTTCATTTTGATGAGCTCACAAAGGGAGTGTCCTTCCCTTCTGGCTTCACAGTGAATTTAATTTCCTCAATAAAGGCGGCTTATTTTCATATTTTGCTCCAGACATCAGGTCCAAACCATCAAAACAACTTTTAATTGTTTGCCAGACGAAGCGGCTGGTGGACGCAGTCTGAACGACCTCTCGACCGCAGTTCACAGCTAGTAAAGCTTTGTTTTCCAGAGTGTTTGCAGGGTTTGATGAACTCCAAAGAGACCAGTGTTTTTGTCCTTCTCCAAAATGAGCAAAAATCTGAAACAGTGCAGAGATGATGTGGATTTAAGAGAGAATGAAAGACAGAAAAACAGAGGTTTCAGGGTGGAGTGTTATCATCTCAGTGGAGATGTTTATTCACCTACAACCCCTGTGAAGTTCAAGCACCGAGATGGAGAAAGACCTGAATTCTGGGTGGTTATTGAAGAAAACAAAGGTTTTTGATGTTTACTTTCATTTGGACTCATGCAGATATAAATGAACAACCTTTCACTGCACACTTCATTCCCATTGCACTATTTACCGTCCGTTTGCCCCCCAAAAACAGCATTTTTGAGCATCTTTGTTTTGGTTGTGGTCAATGTTAACTAGTACTGCTATTCTCCTCCTCCTCCTCCTCCTACTCGGGTGACTATCATTATGTCCAGAAGAAAACTTGGGGGAATTTCCCCATTGTTATGCTGTCATACACAGAATACAGGCCGTGTCCCAAACACACAAAAGATGTTTTACGACACAAGCGACTGGGAAAATACCCACAGGAAAGAACAATCACACATGGGATTCTTTAATATCGCAGCCGTTTCATCTAAACAGCAATGAGATTCAATGGAGAGCAACTTGATTCTCAGATGTTTTTCATGAGAAAAAGAGAAAAAGTCATCTCATATGTATCTCATTTAAAGTTTCAGTTCTCAACAATGTGCTCAGATTTGTCAAAATACCAAATTCTGCAATAAAAGACAGAGATCTCAATATGATATTCATAAATCTTCATTTTATTGCTCTCTTTCATATCTCGCTTTTCATCCTCAATAACCCCGAATTGTTGCTCATCAGAGGTTGAAGTCAAGTGAAAAGGAGCTCAGTCTGGTTTAGGTCTGTTATATTGTGTTACAATGTTTTCCACGTTTAAATGTTCTTGTCATTCACAGCAGCTGTACCTCACGAGAAACGTTCAGCTTTACATGTCACTGTCAAAACAACTTATTGTCACACAAGACCGACAGAAACATCAGACTTCTTATCTGTGCCTTTTTTCTGTAACATTTAAACATCCTTAAAACAAGATCAACTTTCTTGAGAAGTAAAACTACATGAGAGATATAGAACCTTCAGAGACTTAAAGGTGATTTAAAGGGCCAGTTCACTCAAAAATAACAATTCTGTCATCAGTTACTCACCCTCATGTTGTTCCAAACCGGTATGACTTTCTTTCTTCTGTGGAAAATCAGTGGGCGCCAGTGTTGTTTCTTTGTATAAGCAAAAACTCTTTACTGATTTTGTGATTTAAGATAAAGGCTAAAAACAAGGTTTGTGCTTTGCTAGCAAAAAAATACCGCAGTGATATCATGTTTTTTTTTGGAGATGTGCCATGGTAATTGCATATTTCTTTTGACGTAAATGTGCCTATTTTAGACATGTTCTGTGGAAATAATGTATCTTGATATAGGCTATATTAGAGCTGTCAATAGATTACATGATTAATCATGATTAATGACGCAGTTTCACGTGATTCAGGAATTTGTGTTAACTGTGTTAAATTATTTTAACACGTTAAGAATTTTGAATTAATCACATGCATTAATACGTTAACGTTGACAGCTCTAGTATATATATATATATATATGAATGTGATTTGTTTTTGCATTACTTATTTTATTTTAATTAATTTTTAATGTTATTGTAATATTGTGTTTTTTTATGATAATACAATAATAATACTTTGGCAATACTGAACGTATAAACACGATAATTCCAATAAAGTACTTTAAACTGAAAAAAAAATCCATTTGTACTCATACAGTATCATGTTTTATATCATGTTGTCATGTGATTTTGTTCTTTATTTAATGTATCTTACTATAGGGATATTAGTTTATTTTACAGGAAAAACCACCTGTCACACCAAAGACCGAGCTGTTATTGCCGTTCTGATGATTCGACTTCCTGCTGAAAAAATGGAAAAACTAATAAACAGAAAACTCAAACACGAGCATGCTAAAAGGCATCACTTCCACAAACACAAAAACGAAGACTGACAGGATGAGGAAGAGACCAGAGGGGACGAAGAAAAATATCAGAACGGTATTTGGCAAAGCAGCTCTTAAGTAAAGCAAACACGGTCCGTCTGAGCAGAACCATCTGTGGAGAGCGAGCGCTGGCATCTGGAGCAGAATAAAACGCCTGCTAACAGAAATAATAACCAGCAGGGTCTTCCATAAAGCCTCTGGTAAGGAGCTCCAGTCTTGTAAGAGCCTGCCAGGCGGCCCATGTCACCACCCTGACACAGGGGATGATGGGATGAACGTATCCCGGTTCTGCCAAACGCACCGCTCGGCTAAAGTTGCCATGTTGGTTTTGGCGCTGCGCCCCCGAAGTCAGCGACTCTCGGCGCGCTCCACAGTCTGGGCACAGGACTACCGTATGGCACGGAAAAGCTCGCTCGCTCCATTGCGGTGAGCGCCAAACCACGGCTGCTTTCTGCCTCTTCCTTCAGGGCTGTTATTTTCCCGTTTATCCTCCTCACCTCCCGATCACTCTCCTCCTTCACCGCTCACCTCCATTTATTCCGTCTCTCTGAAAAATATGTATGCATAAACAAGCAGGTAAAGTTCAGACTAAAATGTGCCCAAATGGCCTGTTTGTTTAATCTCATATAAATGTTTACCATGGTAACTGGTTTACACCAAAATAGCAGTTAGTGTTAAACCATAATAAATGCATTGGGATTTCTTTCACTGTGTAAGCTTCCAGAATCTTTCTGTCATTTTTTGTATGTCGGTGGAAATTACTCAACTTTAAACGCAATTTTAAAGGATCCTTCCAAAAAGTAGCCTACTATGGTGGTGCCATGGTATAGTGATGGTATCAAATGGTAATACTATGGTATTTTGAAATATACAGTGGTTTTTATATGGTACCCCGGCGTAGTACTTCCAAGAATACCGTAGTACATTTACAAAATAACACAATTTTAGCAAGATTATTTAATATCTTCTAAAAGTTTACCATGGTAACTCTGGTTTCCACCAAAATAGCAGTTACTGTTAAACCGTAATAAATTAATTTGGGATTTCTTTCAAATGGTGTAAGTAGCTTCTAAGTATAATTTTTCTGCTGTTCTAAAATGCATTTTCTTTATGACAGTGATTATAGTATGTTGGCAGAAATGAACAACTTTGTACATTTTTAAGGGTCTTTCCATAAAAAAGTACTGTGGTACCATGGTGCAGTGATGGTATCAAATAGTAATACTACGGTATTTTGAAATATACAAGAGTTTTTATATGGTACGACCATGTCTGACATCTGATACCACTACTATACTGTAATACCACTACTTTTCACAAAAAAAAAAAAAAAAGGTATTATGGTGCTACTGAGGTATTTTGGACATCCACCATGGGGATACCATGGTATTATTGGAAGTATATAAACTCTGCCACATGAATTTTAGTACCATGGTATATTTCAAAGTGCCATATGTGAACAGATACCATCACAGTACTTACAGTATTTACATGGCACTCCAAATTATACAATGGTATATTGATGGTCCATGACCGTGGTAACTGCTTTTTGTTATGGTAATAAGTCTTACATTGTAGTTGATTTGTCAATTGACTCATATAAATCTCTGAAGCCAAATCTTCCTGAACATCATGGATTCCTCATCCAAGACATGGGAAGGAGGTTAAATGTCACTTTCTTCATATATTGACACTGTAGAAGGGAGGAGGAAAGAAAAACATGTTGTTGGTGGTGAACATGCTAATAGAGTAATATGGTGAATGAATAACAAAGTGGTTTTGGTTTTGATGCGTTTCAGCTCTTCTCAGTCCCTCAAAGTGTCTGTTTGCCATGATGGGCCGAACGCCAGAAAGAGAGACATCAGACTCATAACTCAACATCAGCACAATAATATGGCTGTAATATATCACCTGCACCCTCCTCCGAATGAATGTCAGGAAAAGACAAAGAGAAAGGACGATGACACAACGACTACAAGATAAAAGAGAAGTGTGAAAACATGGACAGGAGATAGACTGCAAAGGAACACCAAATAATGTGAGTCATGATACTGATGATGAAAAATGTCTTTTTAAATGATTGTATATTTCTATTTAATTACAGTTCATAATGACCATGAATGTCAACAAAAGACAAAATAATACCATAAAGGTAATCTGTATGTCTTTGGCTCTATATTCTAAGTCTTCTTAGGCCATATGAGTTTTATATGTGAACAGCAAAGCATATAGAGCATATAGACTGTCACGTTCTGAAACTTCACGTTGACTCAGGTCAAAGCACATGTATGGTTTGTGAATTTCTGAAACCAGCAGTCAGGATGAAAGTGATGATGGTGTAATGGATCCGCCTCGTTCTGCTCTGCTTATAATAAATGTTATTTCTCTGGGGATGGAAACAATGTCCTCAGACACTCCAGATTTGTGTCCGTTCCTAAAGCTCACAGCTCTGTTTGCTCTTAAGGATTGTTTTAAGTTTTAAGTAGGGAACAGATTTGTAAACACTTCTTTAGGAAGAGATGGTGTTGCTGGTTAACACCCATTTTACAGCCCCGGGGTAACGAGAGGCACAGGGTCCATAATGTATATTTATATAACAATAGTTTTGCTCGAGGTTACAGCACTGAGGTTACAGCAACAAAAAGTTCCTGCACTTTCTCACAAATAATGGATGCAAACACATTTAGGATAATTCTAACAAAAACACAGTTCATCATAATATATATATATATATATATATATATATATATACATATATATAATCATAAAAAAACCTATTGATTAAAATTAAAAAAGGAAATTTACTGTGACTTTTATCATAATATGCAAAAGAAATCCATTATCTTATATTGTGATAAATCCTCTTTCATGCACGTCATCATGTGTGGCTTGTGCTTAACTCATATGTGCCTTTAATAAGGCACATAAATGCCTTGATTTGAAACCCCAGCGCAGCGGGTCATGATGTAAGTGTTTGTAATGCCGCTGAAGTGCCTCATTCTGCTGGAAACACATTCATATGGAGTTGATTAAACTTGTGCTCCTCTTTGCCCTCAACTGAGCTTGAGTATGATTCAGGCTCTGAAATTCACCTTGATCCACACACACACACACACACACACACTCATGTTTGTTTTGTGGTTTACGGGGACTCTCCATAGGCGTAATGGTTTTTATACCGTACAAACTGTATGGGCTATTGCCCTACACCAACCCTACACCTAAACCTACCCCTTACAGGAAACTTTGTGCATTTTTAGATTTTCAAAAAAACACCATTTAGTATGTTTTTTAAGCCTTTTGAATTACGGGGACATAGGCAGTGTCCTCATAAACCACCTTCAAATTGTAATACCTCTGTCATACCCATGTCATTAAACAAATTTTGTCCCCGTAAACCACAAAAACCAGTACACACACACACACACACACACACACACATACTGCCCTGGGGCAGTGTGATTGACAGGTTGGGGTTGTGTGGTGGGATTAAGGGGTGGGCGGGTCAGGAGGGGGAGGTGGGATTAGCAGCGGTGAGCTTCATTAACCCGATTGTTTACACAAGCAGATCCCAAGCAATGAGAGCTTTTCCTTCCCACAAGATTCCCCTTCAAACCCCTGCTATTGTGGCTGTACGGGACTTGTTTGCTGTCCCGTGCGCTAGTGTGGATGAGTATTTAATACAGGGACCAATGCAGTATCATTCATTCATTAGATTTCACGTCAATGTGACAAGATGTATTTAACTCATCTTCCATTTTCAGTTCTGTGATTTTCTACTGAAAATCACATTGAAACTTTACACCGTGCAAATACAAATAGCATCAATTCATGGCAATGAAAAAGTGCTAAATTATGTAACGTTAAGCAAAAGTGTTTGAATGTTAAAAGGTCCTGAAAGTCCGCATTACAGGCAGCTTTATTAACCCAAACCTATCCGCACCTCCTCACAGACATCTCGGGCCTCTTTATATGTCAGTGAAAGGGGTAAGGAGAGATGAAGACAGCCATAAATCGAGCCCCATCAACCCGTCTCAGACTTCAAACGCACTGATTCACTCTCTAAACGGGTCCAGCGCAGAGCCCTGGGGTCCTCCTGCGCCCAAAAAACAACACTGGGAGCTATTTACACTCCGTCATACAGGGAGAGAGAGAAAGAGACAGTGCACGTGTGTGTTTGCTCTCTTGCTAAATAGGCTTTATCTGAGAGCGTGGAAGCTTCCAGAGGTGCTGCGATCACCTCTCAAGTGGCTCTTTTGTTTAGGCACTGCAGGGCTGTTGTTTTCCTATTGCAGTGAAGTGGAAAAGTAAATTAGTCTTCCCTCCTGGCTGAAGGAGCGGTGTGAATGGTGTGTGTCGACAGGCAGGGTGTTGGACAGCTTTGGGTGGGCTAATGGGCCGATTTGCTGTCTCTTTGGCAGGAGCTGATGCATACTGTCAGCCCTTATTGAGATGTGCTCGGCTTCAAAGAGTTGCATGGCACTGATGCATGGAGGCACTAAACGTTTAATGCATCCTCCTCCGGGTGTTTTTTGTGTCTATTGGCATGTGTGTTTGACATGTATCTGTTTGAGAAACTTTGCATGCTTAAATGTTTGTGAGTGCGTGCACGTGTAAATACAGCAATGAATAGAGACACTAAATGTTTAATGCATCCTATTCTGGATGCTTTTTGTGTTAGTATGCATATGCATGCATTTCATTGGCTTGTATATTTGACATGTTAGTTTCAGCAACTTTGCATGTTAAATGTTTGTTCATGTGTGCATGTTTAGACGCAGCAATGCATGGAGGCACTAAATGTTTAATGCATTCTTCTTCGGATGCTTTTTGTGTTAATGTGTTTATGTATGCGCTATATTGACTTGTATATCTGACATGTATCACTCTGAGCAACTTTGCATGTGTGTGTAAATGCAGGATGCATTTAATGCATCCTATTCTGGATGCTTTTTGTGTTAGTATGCATATGTATTTATTTCATTGGCTTGTATTTGACATGTCAATTTCAGCAATTTTGCATGCTTAAATGTTGTTAGTGTATGTATGCACTGTATTGCCTTGAACAATATAAGTGAAATGTGGCAGTTTGAGCAACTTGGCATGCTTAAATATTTGTGCATGAATGCATGTGTTAATGCAGCAATGCATGACTGACATGCATGTCTCATTTCACACCCTCACTATGTAACAGGTTTTTAAGATCTCATCTAATTCTCAACAGCAGACCAAATCTCAGAGATCTCGGCAGATCCCAGTCCTCTCGGAATGTGGAATTCCAGACAGGAAAGAGGGATGGTGGAAGAGAAAAAAACGCTTTAGGGACATCTGGTGCTGATTTGGCCGGGGTGCTGCGGACACGGCCGGGCTGGTGTGTTTTGACTGGAATACCAGGAGGACGTTGCCGTTGTTTGTTTTTGAATAAGTGAGGTCGTTAATCGATGAACGTGAGGGAAGGAGCCTCGGTGCCAACTGAAAGAACGTAGCAGCTCAAACTTGGGTTGACACCCACCGAGGGTGGAATGCAAACAGCAGGGTACCCTTGTCCCCCCTTTCGGATGAAAAATAAAACCCCTCGAGCTCAGCTAGTGAATGCACATCACAGGCCGTGAGGATGATGGTCTGCTGGCAAATGCTCTTCATGCAACACTGAAAACAGGCTTGTTGCCATCAGTGTGTGCCGTCTGATGAACCTCACAGACGTTTACAGAGAATGTAAAAGCAAATTATTATAAAAAAAAAAAACAAGAAATCATAATCTTTCAAATAGATATGAATGTTCTTCACCTAAAGTGTTTAATGATATTAAGTAATAATATCATAGCTGATAGCTTTCCATTCTCTAATCAAATCCTGATGGATAAAATCAAATCCCTAAGGGAAATATGCATATCACATTTAATGTTTTGTACTGATTCTGTGAAATATTTAAATAATAAATAATAATTTTAAATGTACAGATATTTAATTAAAAAGTTTTATTTTCACCTAAATTGTTAAATAAATATAAAATATACAATCATATGAATATATAAAAATATATAATGAATAAAAAATAGATCTAATATTACAAAAACATTTGATTGGGATGCAAATGCTTTTTTATGTTAATTCTGTGAAATATCATTTCTAGTGATATTTAATGATAAAATGGCCCTGTCATGAAGTGAATATGTGGTTTTGTTGACATTCATGGGATTTGGAGGGAAATAATCTAATAGCGTTGTTTGTTTGCACATGCTGTCTGTTGTTTTAGCACCCTATTGACTAAAGGAATTATGCAAATCAGGTAACAGTGCAAACACACCCACAAAATTAGTGCTGAATGCAGTTGACATGGCACAGTTACCCATCTTGCAGACTGGCTCGCTCTTCCATCATTTGATCTTCTTTTGATAAACTGCTGCTGCAATGATCAGTAGAAACAGAAATAAAAAACTGAGCCAGCCTTATTCATAAGGGCAGTCAATAAGTCTCATTTACATAGAAGACATTTTTGTTTGTTGCATTCCTTGTTTATAGGTAGCTTTAAAAAAAAGCATGTGCTTAATGAATAAATTTAAAAGTAAGGAATTATAATTTATGACATTAATTATATAAATACTCACTGTGCTATACCAGCACAGAAAGTGTGTGAATAGTGAATAAAATGCATGTTTTTGCACTTAAATAGCACATGCTAAAGCATTTAGTGAGTTTGATTAACTACATATTTTGAACTCACTTAAGAGTATGTAAACTTTAAGTTGAATTAGTTTTTTTAATATTTAAAATTTAATAAACTTCACTATATATATATATATATATATATATATAATACTTTAGCACATGCTAACTATTTAACTGAAAAAAAGCATTTTATTCTATGATCACAGAAAAATTACATTTGTATTGATTGATTGATTGATTAATTTAGTTTTTGCAGTGAAAATGTAAAGCTCATGGCACAAGATGTGATGCAGTAGCCAAAAACATCAGTAGAAAAAGAAAACTGAGGCTACCAAAATGTGCTATTTTTAGCACCTTGTTTTATTTGTCTTTGGGTGATTAGTTGATAAAATGCATGTTTTTGCACTTAAATAGCATGTGCTAAAGTGTTTATTGCATTTGCACCTTTTAGTTTGATTCATTACATATTTTGAACTCACTACAAGTTGCATCTTCATCTCAGAAGCTTGTTTCTGACATCCCGCCGCTCTGAAAGCATGGCACAGCCGTGATGCCCTGAGAGCCTGAACACACACAAACCACAAACCCGAGACGACTGCCAAAGCAAACGAACTGCAAAGCCTGTTTGGAGAGAGAGAGACGGGCGGCAAATACGCTCTCCGAAATCAAGGCCATCAAACCTTTCAAAATAATCAGTTTGCACGCTGTCTAGTTCCGCAGACCTCTTCATTGTTCCACCATGACATCTTCTCTGTGGAGCGGCTGGACGGGAGCGGAGTGATGGTGGGCATGAAACCCCATATTCTGGCGTTCCTCCTCCAGGGCACACGGCAAGAGCTGAGGGTAATTGGTAAAGACAGATGTTTGATTTAGTGAGGTGTCGGCTGTGCTGTGCTCGCTGCAGTGATGTGTTTGCTTGCTGTGTTCCTTGAGTTTGGCTGTAGTTTATGGTTACTGTGTGTTCGAGTAAATGGAGAATGTGTGCTGGCAAAGAGCACGAGAGGAAGAGGCAAAGAACAAGAAGAACTGGGTTTTTACATTTTCTGAAGAGTGTTTGGCCGTGCAAAACTTGAAACCATGATGATTAGGTGGTTCCTCACTGGCCCAAGTCAACAGAGCCCTCCTTCCAGTTTTTATATTCAGGGACTTCCCCCAATGTTAGTAATAATATCTTTAAAATAAAGGTTCTTTATTGGCATTGATGGTTCCATGAAGAACCTTTAACATCCATGAAATCTTTTCATTAATCAAAAGGTTCTTTATAGTAAAAAAGCATTCTTCAGATTAGTTAGATGTTCTTCAAAATTGAGGAAAAAATTGTTGTTTTAAGAACTGTTCACTGTTCTTCTTACACTGTTAAAAATAGAGGTTCTTTATTGGTTCCAAGAAGAACCTTTAATGTCTGTGGAATTTTTCCATTAATTGAAAGGTACTGTTAACAGACGGGTGAAAAAAAAGTTCTTTAGAAAAGTTCTTTAGATTATTAAAATGTTCTTTACACTGAGAAAAAACATGGTTCTTTTAAAAACTGTTCACTGAAAGGTTCTTTGAGGAACCAAAAAAATGGCATCTCTATTCTATAGCATCGCTGCAAAAAATTTGGTCTTCATTATCCAGGATGTCCAAGCACATCTTTAATTAATTGTTTAAAAGACAATTCATATGCAGTAATATTATCTTAGCTGCACTGACACTATTGGATAAGACAAAAAACTTGAACTGAATTGAGCTGAGTAATGACTAACTTCGACATTGTTCTGACAACATTCTGGCAAAATTCTCTCAAAGTTAATAGAACGTTTGTTCAGAGTTATCTGGTCTTTAATAACTTTCTCAAAAAGTTAGCAAAAAATATTATTTACACATCCTTCGTGGAATGTTTTAGTCAAATGTTCGTCCAACATTTTTTAAACATTACTAGTTGTTTCAGAATGTTCAGAGAACATTCCAAAGTAATGTCTCCATAATGTTTGCAAAATGATAAAATGGAATGTTCCCTTAATGTTCACATAACCAAAAAAAAAAAAAAAAAGAAGAAAAAGAAAAAAGAAATCATTTAAAAAACTGGATGTTTTGAACATTTCTAATGGGAACATTAGCAAAGTGTTCTTAAAACATATTTTTATTATTTTCCTATTTATAAATGTGAAGCTTCTTTGAAACTATCTGTGTTGTTGTAGTGCTATATAAATAAATGTGACGAGCTACATGATCTGCGGCATCATTCATGTCCGTAGCACAGCAGCGTTTAAAGGTAGATCAGCACTAAACCAGCATGGGAACACTACTAGAAATGCAATAAAAGTAGTGAAAAAATATACTGGAAAAAACATCTTGGCTTGTCTGGCAGGTTTTGCTGATGAACGAGGAGCTCCAAGGGAAGATAGAGCTGGCACGGTGAAGAGATAGACGCCTCTGAAGGCTTTTTAGCACAGAGGGAGGACGGGAGTGCAGATCAACTCACCTTCATCATCATCATCATCATCATCACGGATGGAACTTCTGCTATAGTTTTTGGCAGATCGGTGAAGCAGCTGCTGCAGCCGTGAGCTCAAGCTATATCTGCTCAATAATGACAAAAAAATAGTCATTGCAAAAATGGTCAATAGTGATTATTTCTGAGGTTTTGTTTTTAAAAGTGTTTTAATTTACATGATTTCATCAGGTTCTTTGGTTCCAAACAAATCAAATTTGTCAAATCAAATTAATGGAATTTGGTTTAGTTCAAATTTTCTCAGTCAAAAAACATGACAAACATGACTCATTGACTCAATAAAGTGTGATATTTTTCTCTGTACTTCACACAGGTGGGATCATAGCGATGGATCACTGAGAAAGAACATCCTCAGAAATGGAAATGCAAGGAAACATCTCAGATCTTCAGAAGGGAGAAGGGAAGGTCTCTCTCTCTCTCTCTCTCTCTCTCTCATTTCCGGTGTGAGTGTGAGCGTGAGCGTTTGGAGCGTCGTGAGTGTGGAGCGTGTTTTTTTGAGTGTCTCTCTCTCTCTCTCTCTCTGTGTGTGTGTGTGTGTGTGTGTGTGTGTGTGTGTTCAAACCCCTGAGTGAATAATGACGTGTGTGGTAACACGATGTTCATGATTTGCAGATCACTTCACACTTACAGACCATTAAAGCTCTGAAATATCTCAGTATGTTGGACTGCTGTAACTGTGTTTGACTGGCAGGACTAAATGGACTAAAATTTATATCACTTTCTGACAACCCAGTAGTCACTGCTTGAGTTTGTTTGTTTATTGTTCTGTTGTTTATTTTATTATTATGTTGTTTTTACAGGGCAGCCGTGGCCTAATGGATAGAGAGTTGGACTTGTAACCTGAAGGTCGTGGGTTCGAGTCTCAGGTCTGGCAGGGATTGTAGGTGGGGGGAGTAAATAACCAGCACTCTCTCCACCCTCAATACCACGACTGAGGTGAGACCCTTGAGCAAGGCACCGAACCCCCAACTGCTCCCCGGGCGCTGCAGCATTGGCTGCCCACTGCTCCGGGTGTGTGTTCACTACTGTGCATGCACTTGGATGGGTTAAATGCAGAGGACAAATTCTGAGTATGGGTCACCATACTTGGCCACACACCACTTCCCTTTCCCCTTTATTTTATTTTATTTTATTACCGATATTTTCTTAACTAGTGAATTCAGGGAGGTCCTAAAATTGAATTTGCTGCCGTTTTTATTATTATTTTCCCTTAAATGTGCCTGGGTTAACACCCAGTGCAGTAATATGTTTACTTTTATTCCAAACTTCATTAGTTTATTTGATTTTGTTTTATTTTATTTTATTGTAATGTCATACTTTAGCCTGACTTTATGTGATGAATTCATATTTTAATAGGTAATATTTTGTTGTTCAGGAGTAAATCCTGGGAGGTCCTGAAATTGAATTTGCTGCCTTCTATTATTTTTTCCCCCTATTTTTGTTCCCTGGAATGTGTCAGCGTTAACACCCAATGCAGTAATGACAAGCCAACCTCAAATAAATCAATAAATATTTACATTATTTTTTTTTTTGATTAAAAAAGCAAAAATAGTATCTTGGCTGCTTGCGGGATATTGTCTGATGCATCTCCATCTCCTCTCCAGCAGGTCTCCTTATCTGCTCTAATGAAGCCGTCCGTGGGGCAAGCGAGCACAGGCCTGACCTCCAGCGATCCCTCCTCACCTCATCAAGCTCTCACTCATCTGGAGCAACAGCCGCCCCTGGCCAGCACAGGTGAACTGCTTAAATCAGCTTTAACAGACTGATGACTAACCAGCCAAGATGAATGGTGTGGGAAAGTGAGAGGACGTGACATTTATAGGCTCAAAGGCCCGAGCGCTCCAGAAAGAAAACAGAAAGAGGAGGAAATACGAAAAACCTGAGCGGATCGTGAATGTGGGAGCAGTAAAATGTGACGTGTACTGAGGCTTGTTCGCTGTGAATTTGAACTGATGTCCACCTTGTGGCCATATACTGAACAAATTGCTTACAGGTTGCTCTTTTCTTAATGGCTTAATATAATTTTGTCTGAAAAGTTATAAAACAAAAGGCATTAAATTCTGTGTAGAAATAAAAACTGATACAAATGAGTCAATAGTTATCACACAGTAAGAGAAGCTCAGATCGTCTGATCTTAATGAGAGATTAATTTAAGAGAAGAATTTAAAGAGAAATGTGAAAGTTCATTTTGAAAGTTCAATTGAGATCACTGACTTTTGATTGCAGACTTTCATATACTGGCAAATCTGAGCTTGACACACACACACACACACACACACACACACACACACACACACACATATGTACTGTATATAAAACCATTATATTGTTTTTTTGTATTTTTGGAAAAAGATTAGTTTGGTTTTGATGGGGTCATGGGAGTTTATATGTCATCATTCTGTCTTTTTTCCCTCACAATTTTCAGAAAAAAGTCAGAATGGCAAGATATAAACTCAGAACTGCCAGAAAAATAAACAACTGTGAGATATAACTTGCAATTATCATTTTAAAAATAAAATTTAAACTTTTTAGCTAACAATTCTGTCTCTTTTTTTGTTTTTGCATTTTTTTACTTGTCGATTTAAAATATTGAGAAAAAAGTCAGAGAAAAAAGTTGAAATTCTGATTAAAAAACTTGCAGAAAGAACTTGCAGTTTATCCCATGGTGGAAATGAGATTCTATAGCACTTAAATCTGCCAATATAAATATAAAAATAATGAAATACTAATAAGGACAATAAAGTCTAGTTCCTTGTCACTGTTGCTTTTGGCTTTTTGATTAGGGGTGCTATAAGGCACTGTTTTCTTTTCATTTACATTTCTTTCAGTCTTCTTTATTTTTCTATTTTCTATTCTATTTTCTAAGCTAAGTGCTAAACAAATAAATTGAATTGACACAATAAAATCAAACAAACAAAGTTTTATTGGATTAGTGTGTTCATCCTGTTAATGTCTGTTGGGGGAGAAGAGTGTTTACCAACTTTATAACTAACTAACTAACTAACTAACTAAATATGTTAGAATAGCCTGTTTTAATGGTAAAAGTATCATAGCATATTGGGGTGGAACAGAAAGTACATAAGACTAATCTTGTGTTTTTCCCTGAAAATGCATTAGGCATTTTATAAAAAGGCTGTTGACAGTATATGTATACATATGCATCATGATATTGTTCTTCTGTTTCTCTCTCTCTCTCAGTTTTAGACTGGCTGCTACTGATGATCTTCCTCATGTGAGCTACTCTCTACGCTGCTAATTTATTGACAGCCTTTAAAAATATTTACCCGTACACTTCCTCTTCCCAGTGGGCGCCTGGCCCATAATCTTCCTGCCCCTTTATTAGATCATTTGTCAAAGCCCAGAGCTCTTTACTTGTCTTTCTGGCCCCTCCTTCCCGTTGCTCTCCTCTCCTCTCCTGTGAGAGAGCTGTTGTGTAACGGCGGCTTAACTCCTGCCTCCTGCTTCTTTTAAAAGAAACATTTACAGCTGATTAGTCTGTGCCGTAAAGACAGAGCCGGTCCTGAGAGGAACGCGCCGAAATGTTTCTGCAAGACTAGACGCTCAGCATTATGAGAAACACATGGAAAGAAAGAAAGACAGAAAGATTGCTGCAAACATGAATATTGGAAAAAACCTGAGGCTGTGCTTCAAAACCTAGTGAGTTGCGTAACTAGACAGCATCATGGATACTAATGTAAAAACATGCATGCTGCCTTATAAGAAACATTGTTTTGGCCAAAAAAACACAAAACAAAAAAAATGTAGTCTTTGTGAAGTCTGTCTTAAACACTGTGAATAACTAAGTAAATATTATTTTGTTTTTTTTTATAAGAAAATGTTAAATATTTTTCTTAACCAAATGGCATAAGGTGAACTACATTTTGTTGAAGTTTTATGAAAATTAGATTTAATATATTTTTTTATTTTGCAAAAATAAAAAAGGGAAACATGGAAAGAAAGACAAACATTATGAATATTAGAGAAAATCTTAAGCTGTGTTTCAAAACCTTGTGAGCTGCCTAACTAAACAGCTAGACAGATACTGCCTTATAAGAAAAAAAAAGATAGTTTTGGTCAAAAACAAGACAAGAAAAATTAGGTATTTGTGATGTCTTTCTTAAACACTGCAAACAAACATTATTTTTTAAATATCAGTCAGTATTGCATTTGAATTTTTTGCATTTGAATTTTTCTTACCCCACTGGCATAAAGTTCATTACATTTTGTTAAATTTATCAGAAAACATAATTTTGCTTTTTGCGCTTGTCTTCTTCTTCTTCGTCTTCATCTTCTTCTTCTTCTTCTTTTTCGTCTTCTTCTTCTTCTTCCAAAAACAAGACAAAATCACTGTTATTTTAATTTTATGTTTTTATATTTTATTAATTTAATATTTTATAGAGTTCAAATAAATGTCAAAATAATGTAACAATATTGATTATTATTTTCATTTGTAATTAGCACTCTCTCAAATTATTAATATTATTCATTATTATTTCAGTGAAAATGCAGAGCTCGTGGAACAAGATGTGACAAAATGGCCAAAAATGATTTGACAGATGTGCATGCCAACCAACAATTAAAAACTTGCTCAGATGAAACACATGAACATTTATGTGAGCGCCCTCTTAAGGCAGCAAGGACGTTTTTGAACAAAACGTTGGTTTCATTTGTTCAAGACACCACAGTAAACACAGCAAAGTGTGAGTGTGATACACAACATCTATACCACATGGACATTCTCAAACAAGCGTCTTTCCCAACACTTAGCATAAAATGCCGTCCGTATTCATCCATCTGGCAAATGCACACCCGCAGATTCCCAATATGGAGAATTTCCCTCTCAGTCTGAGTGCTGAATGTGGAAAAGCGAAGTAGTGCAGCTCATTGATATGCAGAAGCACGCGGCTCAGACAAGGAGTGCTGTTATTATTGGGGTGCGTGGAGAGGAGGTCTGGCATTGGCTTCCACACGCCAGCGGCTCTGCGCATGTCCGCAACACTCACAAACACGCACACACATGCTCGCCCCAGCCACAGGTATGTCCCCGGCCCGGTGGGTTACCCCTGCCCAGCCAAAGAGCTGTCAGAAACCCTCCACTCTCCAGTCAGCCTAACTAGAGTGGAAAAGGCCTGAGCGGCTGGTGAGGAGTTGGGGGTTGAACGCCCATGCACTTTCAGACGTATGGGTTTCCCTCTGTATTTCAGACTTCAGGCATCCTTTTTTAGCCAATTACAGATACGCCACTGCAATGGAAAGAGCGCTTTTGAAAAGACAGGCGAATTACAATTTCGTCTTGATGAGGGAAAATTGGTGCGGGCGTGTATCATCCGTAGGGGTATCATGTTTGTTGGAAACGTCTGTTGTGGGTGTTCCCGTTTTGCTGATACAAATCAATCTGGAAAATTTCAACCACTGGACTACGTTACCCACAATGCACCAGGATCCAGCATATGGTGATGCTTTGGAAGTATTCATTTCTAATTGCGATGGTGCACATTTTGACTGGCGAGGATCTAGAGAAAACAGGAACTTTGCAAAAGTTTTGAGGGAAGAAAGCTGAGGGTGGAATGATGTTCAACGTCTCTTAGTTGTTCAGCCCCCCCGCCAAACCTTGGAAACTTGGAGAGATGTGCACCAATGTCTATTTATTGTTCGTATTGTTATGATTTCTTCTTAAAGGGGTCATGAACTTAGAAATCAAATTTCCATTGATCTTTTGAAATAAGAGGTCATTATACAATAAAAACTTCCCATAAGTTTCAGAACTCAAAACTTTGTTGTTAGTCTAAAAACAGCTTATATTGAAGGCAGTCTGCCAAAATGACAGCTTGTGGAATGTATGACTCTATGATGTAATAGTGTGGATAAGCACTGCCTCCTCAGAAGAAGATCAACGCCTGCTTCAACATCACTGCCTGTTTAGCCCCGCCCACCTATTCATGTATGTAGTGTTTGCGTGAGAGGCGAACGCGCAGGTCTATGCAGAAACGAAAAGATAAAGATGGCTCTGAAGACAACAAGAGGCTGTGCAGTGCTAAGTTGAATGAATGATGCATTTATATAGCGCTTTATTGTGTATTGCTGTACACCCAAAGCACTTTACAATCATCTGGGGGGGTCTCTTCTCAACCACCACCAGTGTGCAGCATCCTCTTGGATGATGCGACGGCAGCCACAGGACAACGGCGCCAGTGCACTCAGCACACACCAGCTACAGGTGGAGAGGAGAGATAGTGATGGAGCCAATTCAGTGAAGTTGTGGAAAAAGTGTTTGCGTTGCCTTCCTTCTGATCCCAACATTAGGAAAGAGTCGATGAACTTTATTTTTTAATGAAGATCCAGACCACGTCAGTAAGAACTTGGTCCTTTGTTCACTTCATTTTACCATTTTACCATTTACAAACAAGGGATTTTCAGAAAGATTGAAACTAAAAGATGATGCTGTGCCGACTATATTGGATCCGACAGTAAAGTTGCAACACAAGTGTGAGTAACTGTTTTTATTACGTGATCACTATTGCTTTGTCTGTTAAACAGATCGTTTGATGTGTATTAGGGCTGCACCATATATTGCATGCGATAGCCATGCGCATTTAGTCAGTAAAGCCGGTTCCGTGATTAGCGCTAAATCTCCATCACCTGTTTTCAAATGGAGCGGCATTTAATACACAGAGCCGTAGTTCACTGACAAGCTACGCAATATCTCGTTCAATATTGCAGGCGATTCATCTGCGATTCTGAGCTTGCAATTACAAGTTATAAAGTTAAATTCAGACGAAAAAACACCCAAACAAAATATCTCAACAAAATAAACAAAATGAGTCAACAAAACGAAACAAGAACTTTATTCAATGTACAGATTTCTGTTTTGGAAATGTGTGCAAATTTATGCATACTGAATTACGTAATGGCTCATTTGCATACTGTTGGGAAACACACTGGAAAATATAATGCAATATATTAAATAATACATTTCCATATATGGGTGTCAGTCCTGTGTCTTGTTTCCCCTCTTCTCGTGCCCTTATTTGGTTAGTTCCTGTTCCATTCCTCCTTTCATGTAATGAGTTGATTAGTTCCCAGCCTTGTGTGTTTAATTATCTAGTTTAGTTTCCTGTTTATAAGCCCTGTGTTTCCCTGCCTCTGTGTCCGGTGTTAATTGTCATCCTGATCGTCTTTCCATGTTCTTCGATGTCTCCAGCGATTCCTGAGTTTTTGTAAATAAAGTCTATGTTATTGAAAGAAGTTCCTCGCCTCCTCGTTCCCTTCTCCAGAGTGGATTGTGGCAATGGGAAACTAAAGCTTATATTTTTACAAATATATTCATACACATACAGTACCATATTTTATCACATGTATATTGTGAAGTGAATAGAAAATTACAGGCATTGCAATATGTAAGTACATATATTGTCATAATTTTCAATATATGAAAAGCCACAGTACAAAATTATTCAATATATTGCAATATATTAACACAATATATTATTCTATATATTTCCAATATCCTTTAAATAATTGAATATATTGATTCGTAATATATACCGGTGATATTCTGGTCTCTAGATATGGCTCAGGTATGATTTGGCTCTACATGTGCCTTTTTAATGCATGTCTGTGGGTGTCCATCTTTGTTGTAAACATAGTAAGAATCACTAATATTAATCATAAATGATTCATAGGAAATTGAGTCTGTAGTAATGAACACTTTCTGGAGCAAATTACAGTGACTGCAGTTTAATGATTTCCTTAAAAATCCACAAATATTTTAAAATTTGCTGCAATAACTGACAAATTGGCTCTGTACTTCATTTATCCAGGTGCATTCAGAGGAAATAAGGTGCAGAAAGCCTCTCGTTTTCAAAGAGTCTGCCGTGAAATGCACATGGCCCTCCATATTTTGATGGACTACTTCTTGGAGCTTAATCAAGATATGCTTTCTCCTCCCTGAACGCACTATGAGGCTTATTATTTTAACCCCGAATGCACTGTATGATGTCTATACCGTATCTGCTGGCCAAGATTTCTTTGGGCTCCTGATTTTGGCCTGCTTGAAGCAGCAGAAGACTCGTGGAGTCAGGATGGGACGCAGCCAGTACAAACACCGTGATGCCTGGCCAATTAGACATGCTAAATGCATTTGATTCAGTGCCCTGTGAACCCTGATGTGTTCAATTAAACACGCCTCATCTCAATGCGCCCGTTCAACCTGATTAAGCTAAACGCTTCAATGGAACGAATGGGGTTTGTCGATTCTCTTGAAAGTCATTTTGCTTGATAATATGGAGTTTTAGGTTCATTCAAATGAGGTTTTGTTGTAATATAAAAGAGTTCTGATTTTTACTTGCATAATTTGATATATCTGAGAGTTAAAAAGGATATTCATTGAGACAAAAACTAGCCTGAACTTGATTTTATCTGGTTAACTTTTAGCTTTTTTTTAGCCACTGTTGGTAAATGAAATTATTTTGCACTAAGGATTTCTCTACTGAAAGCCACTCACAGGTAGCCCTATATTTAGATTAAATAACTTTTTTGTTGTTTTGCATGCGTATAATATAATTCACATGAATGTTTTTATATTACAGATGTTTCACCACTAACCATTTTTAGATGGTAACAGCAATTAAAAATAATTCAAGTTTTTTTAATGCTTTTTACCAAGGCTGCATTTGATAAAATGCAGTAAAAACGGTAATATTGTGAAATATTATTGCGATTTCAAATAATTTTTTTCTATTGTAATATATTGTAAAATGTAATGTATTCCTGTGATGCAAAGCTGAATTTTCAGCATCATTACTCCAGTCTTCAGTGTCACTTGATCCTTCAGAAATCATTCTAATATGATTTAATCAATATCAATTATTAAATGTAAATGTCTTTACTGTCACTTTTGATTAGTTAAATGTGTTCTTGTGTTCATTTCTTCCAAACAAACAATAACTTACTAACCCCAAACTTTTGAATGGTAGTGTATATTTGGCATAAACATCTTTTATATTATAGTAGATGTTTCACCGCTGACCATTTGCTCGAAATAGACTGCAAATAGGTCTGATATAGATTGATCAATCACATGATGTATTACAGTTCAGTTGATTGGCTCGAAAATCTGCCATTGAGATTAATTGGGATGCTAATGGAAAGTAATTTTCAGGTATATTAGAATTCATTGGATCCATAGCATCATCTGGAAAAAGTGAAATTATTATGCTTTGATAAAAGATTACACAAACATTTTTTTAATCTTTGAATAACACGCACAGCAAAACCAGGAACATGCCTAGCGCATGAGGTCAGTTTTGATTTCATGTTGACTTCAAGCTAAACTCAATTTGAAGGGTAAATGTAGTGGCAATTAAATTGAGATAAATGGCTGTACTTTTCCGAGCGCGCTCAGACGTGAGTCTAAGAGAGTGAAATCGTTTATTACAGCTTGAGAGCGCAAGAAAACTCATATGGATCCGCACCACTGTGTTGAAAGACACTTTAAAGTATTTGAAAGAGTGTACTAACAGATTAGAGCACTCCTTGATCTAATGAAAATCCATATTGCAAAACATTTAGCCATGAGAGAGGCATACGTAATCTAATAAGACACGTAACACAATTTCTGAATTACTGGTAGAGCAAATAGATAATGGAGATGAACTATATGGGCCTTATTTGATAATGTTAAAAATAATGAAAAATTCACCCATGCATATTCTCATATTCATTATTATTACACCTCATACTAGAAATATAAACACACACTGACATCAACACCAACTTAACCATTTTCATGGTTTTACACCATGCGCTGTAATAAATTATACAGCCACAGTCGTCCTTTACATACCGCTGGACAAACTAATGGTCACTCTGATGTGCACGTCAATGTTAAACCAATCAGTCGTTCCTGAAGGCACAGGAAATAGACTTTATTAGCACTCACCTCCTCTCCTAAGACAACTTTTAGCTCTCATACACACAATTAGACTAAGTGGCCTGTCACTGACCATTTCGATTCGTATTCATTGTCCACAGCGTCAGAATTGCCATGAAAACGCTGAATGTCCGACTGCAACATAGACGAGTCTGGCCCTTCACTGAGATAAGGAGTTCAAGCCGTTCCTAAAAGACATCAGTTAGTTAAAAGGACAAAACAGACAACTTAACATGCATGAAAAACATTTTTAAAGCTTGTTGTAGCACAGATCTCTCTTACAAAAAGTACTGTGGTGGTACAGTGATATTAGATGGAAAAAGGCCTGCTAATGATGACCAAACGCACATGCTCATAAAACATGGTATGGTACAAAATACAGAAAAATAATACCATGCCTTTTTTTTTTTGTGCACAGTAGCTACCACCACAACACTTTTTTTTTTTTTTTTTTGTAAGAGCAGCTAAAGAAGAAGATTCAGACATATACCATGTTTTTGGACATGTAGCCTATCCTACCTTTCCAGATACCAAAATATGTTCTAAGAACGTTCTGAAATGTTATTTATAAATGTTTAAATAATGCTTAAATTTGATAACATTAAGGGGAAAATTCCATTTTGTTTTTTTCAAACATTATGGGAATTGCTTTTGAATGTTCTCTAAACTATCGTTGAGGACCGTCTTAATTCTCCACAAGCGTTCCATAAACAATGTATAAATATAGTTTTTGTGCTAACGTTTTGAGGCTGTTATTAAAGACCAGATAACTTTGAACAAATGAACGCTCTGTTTACGTTAGTGGAAGAACGTTTGTTCGTTCAGAAAACGTTCCTGGTCTGGTAGTACCTCGGAGTACCATGTAGAAATCACGCTACTGTACATGCATTTCATTTCTGATAACCATGGTACTATGCTATTTTATTATTTTTCTAAGTGTTTTGTGTCAGGATGAATAACTAAAGAACAATATTTCAGAAAATTTTATTTTTGGCTCCAAAATGTAACCATTTAACTGTTTGTGACCTCAACGATCACTTCAGTCATCTTGCCGCGTTAAAACTCAGTATCGATCTCCATCTAGCGGCTGGTGTTAAAACAGCCTCTAACTGAGGTGTAATTTCTAAGCCGATCTCTAGGCGGCGGCATCTAAAAAATAAACGCAAACTCACCGCTGACGCTCTTCACTGAAGCTCCTCGGTTGTTTACAGTTTTGCCATTTAGCTTCAGCTCAAGTTCTTTCAGTAAAACCGTTTGAATCGTATTTCCACCATGGGATGCGACGGCGGAACCATTCCTAAAAGACACGAACTGGTTAAAGGACCGAAAAAGGTTGAAAAGGTAAAGACGTTGCGCTAAACGCTCGATTATTGTCATAAACCTTATGAAATTAGCGTGTAGCGTCTTAGCATGTCGATAGCCCTTGGGTTTAACATCTGTTTTTTCTGTTCAGCTATTGTAGATTTTCAATAAACTATGCATGATTGAATGTAAATACACTTTTATTTTCTGGACATAAACATATTATTGTACTAAATATACGAACCATGGTGTTTAGATCGTACTCTATGGTGCTAACATGGTAATGTAAATAGTGTTTATATCATGGTAATGTTACATGAATTTCAGTACCATGGCATATTTCAAAGTATCACAGTATTCATATATATATATATATATGTATATGCAAATAAACACAATGAGATTCACAAATAAGTGTTAGGAGTTTGCACAAAAAAAAAAAACACACACACACAACTAAAGTATTATATTTCTAACATTGAAAGTTAGTATATAATATTCTAATATTAAAATATAATATTCATAACATTTGGAATTGAATTCTGTAAACATGTAGCTTTTTTAGCTCGCAAACTTCACATCATCCATTTATTGAGTGTGTATTAAAGGGATAGTTCACTTTGAAATTAAAATTTGGTATCTATCAGCTTACCCCAATGGCATCCAAGATGTAGGTGTCTTTTTTTCTTCAGTAGATCCAATTTTGATATTTTTAGGTCAAACCGTTCTAGTCTGTCAGTCATATAATGGCAGGTATAGGTCACTGTCTCTATAAGAGGGAAAAAGAACATGCACAGAGAAATACAAATTAAACAATTCCCCATCGTAACTACACATTGATGGCCTAAGAGCTCAGCAGTGGTTTGTGTGAGAAAACGAACAGTATTTATATAGTTTTTTACCTCTTGTACACAACCATGTCCAAGTGATCTGAGTGCGCGCACGCATCCGGTGTGTGACGTGTTTATCCTGAGTGCGTGCGCTCTGGCTTAGTCTGCGCAAGCGCCGGAAGTGATCTCTTGCGCAGATTAAGACTAAGAGCGCGCGCACACACGTCACACACCGGATGCGTACGCGCACTCAGATCACTTGGACATGGTTGCATGGTTGTGTACAAGAGGTAAAAAACGATATAAATACTGTTCGTTTTCTTGCACAAACCGCTCGTTTCGTGTCTTAGGCCATCAGTGTGTAGTTACGATGGGGAATTGTTTAATTTGGATTTCTCTGTGCATGTTCTTTTCCCTCTATAGGAGACAGTGACCTTTATACCTGCCATTATATGACTGACAGACTAGAACGGTTTGACCTAAAAATATCAAAATTGGATCTACTGAAGAAAAAAAGACACCTACATCTTGGATGCCCTTGGGGTAAGCTGATAGATATCAAATTTTAATTTCAAAGTGAACTATCCCTTTAAGGCTTTTTATGAGTGCATTTCATATCTGTGTTAACTGCAATTACTTAAATGCACAAAATATTTTTATGTAGGGCCATCATAAACCAGACATTTATTATTATGGTTCATAAATCTCAACGTTTTTTTCTCTGCAGGTTGATAAAAATGCGGAACTTGCCGCCAAATGGAAATACTGTGCTTTGAGTCAGGAGAAGCTGAAGCGGCCCATAGTCGCCTGTGAGCTGGGCAGGTCTGTTGTTACTCAATTATGTTCATGTTTTTACTTATAAAGGTGATATACAGCTAGCTAACGCAGTTGTTATTTATTTATTTTGTAAGTGACCACATAAGCAGGATCAGTGCAACATAATTATCGTCAGATGGTCATTATTGCAAAATCAAAGACTTCAGGCTGAAACCGGATCTCTGCTTCATGTCCTGATCACCTTTGTGGGGTTTTGTGACAGATAATGACTTTCTACCTTAAATAACCCCTGTTCTAAATACTTACCATCATTATTGCATAACAACCAACGATTGTTTAACTGTGGTGTCTGAAATAAGCTCAGACTAACCACCATGAATGGATCCTCACGAAAAAGCTCCACAGTTTTCAATAAAATTTGAATTTTTTTTGAATAAGCCTCTTTTAGCTACCAATAAGAGTGTTTTACCATATTTAAATCCATTCTTCAGAATTTATGCATGAATCAATGTGAAAAAATTCTGTATTAAAATGATGGAAACTATTTTATCTCTATTAGAAAATATTATTGTGTTGTTTAGTATGTGTATAGTAAAACCATGGTAAATTTTGCAGTATCTGCTTAAAACAATGTTTTCTTCCACCAGACTGTATAATAAAGATGCGATCATTGAGTACTTGTTGGATAAATCAGCGGAGAGGCCAAACGCTGAGGTTGTGGCACACATCCGTAGTATCAAGGTCAGTAATGATCATCATCCTCTAAATGACAGTGTGTGGGGAAAAAAAATTATGTTTGAACTGTATGTTTTTAATTTCATCATTAACTAAGTTTACATGTATCCTCATAATGCAATTTTGGCAATATTGCAATTAAACTTTACCTCATGTAAACACAATACTTCGATCAAACTGATGCATTTAAGCTCATAATCGTAGTAACTGCCATCACATTAAAATATGTGACGTATACCCATTTTAACTGCATGTAAACGGGAGTGAAGAAAAAAAATTATCGGTGCACACATAAACGTAGTCACTGAGATACTGTCATAGTTTTTATTAATACTTTGAATTAGTTTTTATTTTTCTATTTTCCATTTTAGTTTTTTATTACATTTTCTTGCATTTTTCTTTTTTCTTTTATTTTTTAAATGTGTTTTTAAATGTTCCCTGTTTAGTTTTATTTTTTTCTGGGCAAAAAATAATGACTATCATATATTTTTTTTAGTATTTTCTATCTAATAATTGTCTATTTAAGGATCAGAGTTCAGCCCTAAAAGCTAATTAATTGTCATTTTAAATCTTAAATCATCTTCTTTGCCACTATCATTCAAATCACTAAGTTTTACCCATTTGTCAGCTAGAAGTCATTTAAAATATAATAAAATGTAGTATGATCTCTTATAGGATGGAACAATATTTCACCCATATTTTGATATTTTATTTTCACAAAAGTTCATTGAAACATTCAAGTAAACAATTTGCTTGCATTTACTATGCCTTCGATGTATATAAAATCACTTGTGTGAATTTAATTTGATGCAGACACCAAAATGGGACATCTCGTCTTTGACCCACTTATAGTTTTTATTCATTTTTGTTTCAGTTTTAGCATACCAAGTTAAACTAAACGAGTAATGTTGCCTTGACAACTAGAATTAAAAATGTTTAAGTTACCATTTTTGAATGGTTTTAGTTAACTCGAATAACTCTGGTGTCCTGACAGGACGTGAAGGAGCTGAATCTGACAGATAACCCGGCGTGGGAAGGCGAGGGGCGCAACATTAAAGGAGACTGTTATGAAGACATGCACTGCAGCATGTTCATCTGTCCTGTGGTTGGGCTGGAGATGAACGGAAAACACAAGTAAGACCACAACAGGAAAGGTTGTCGTTAAAGAAGAAGTGTGTGGTGTTAGTATACTTCCCTCTATCTCAGCGTAATGTACAGAATCAGCTTTAAAGGGCACCTATTATGCCCCTTTTTACAAGATGTAATATTGGCCTTGGGTGTCCCCAGAATGTGTCTGTGAAGTTTCAGCTCAAAATACCCCACAGATCATTTATTATAACAGCTGGAAAATGTCATTTTTGGGGTGTGTCTAAAAAAGAGCTGATTTGGAGTAGGGATATGCCGGTATCACATTTTCATGTTGCGATTAATTGAGAATTCCTTTATCACGGTATACGATATTATCACGATATTGAAATTTAGTTGCAAAAAAGTGTTGTCATAATACAGTATAACAGGTTTAATAACTTTTTTCTTATAAAAGAAATAACTGAACATTTAAATACAATAAAGCAATACAAAAAAATGTATGAAGTTAAAAATTTTACACAGATTAAAGTGCAAAAGAATTATAAAGACCAATAGGTATCACTTTACAGTAGGATCTCAATAGTTTTAACTTTAGTTAATGCATTGACATTCAAAATGAGTAATAGCTACATTTGCTACATAAGTTATTAATCTTTGTTAAAAAATACAACACTTAGCTCATGTTAGTTCACTAAATAACACAGTTGCAACTTTTCATTTTAACAATGTGTTATTAAATATTGGAATTACCTTAGATTAATGAATGTTTAGATGATTTTTTTTTTTATTGGGAGTTTGTTTACTAATGAATTAACTAATGTTAACTAACGAAGCCCTAATGTAAAGTGTGACTGAACAATAATGAGTCAAAACACTTTAAAAAAATATCTAGGGCATGTTGTAGTCCAGATTAAAATGTAAAAAAGATTGAAAAAAAAAATAGCCTATTAAGTCTAAATATTTAAGTATTTGGCACTGTGATGAACACCATAGCGACTACAAAAGTCTGAATGGCTATTTAAATCATTTAACACGTTTCAGAAACGGAAAGCTGTTTTGTTTATGGGGTTTCCGGGGTAACAGCTGCTTATGTTTAGCCCATCTGCTGTCAGAGCGTGGATGTGCGCTTTCATCCAGAGCGTCTTCTTCACGTGTTCTGCCATGCGCTTCTCATCCATGCTTCTTTACATCAGAGTGTGCATGCATCTTTGACGCAACATACAGTGTTGTGCATTGTGAATAGTTGATGGGAAAAGTATTCTGAAAATACGTTCACAATTCGGAATAATTTGTTATAAATAATTATTCTCTGTATTCTGAAGTGCCCACGATAACAATATTGTGCATATTCATATGGCATTACCGAATACCAGCACATGTCTAATTTGGAGTGTATTGTTTTAAATGCAAATGAGCTGCATATTCGACGTCCCATCTCCAGAAGAGGGTGTCGTGTATACGTCTCTCTGCATTGCATATCTACAGCAGTAGACAGTCGGTAGAAGCAACATAACTAAGAGCGAGAGAACCGGTGTTCAGCCGTACATATGGAAAGTCAAATGCACTGAAAGTGGGACGAAACAGCGCGATGTCACAGAGCTCGCACCGGTCTGACCTGTCATCCGCGCAGATCAATGGATCGAGCCGCACTACGAACGGTGCAAACTCCTCACAAGCACGGCGCTGATCAGTTAAAAAATACTTAATGTACGCACACAAATACGGTTGAAACACTAAGCACTATAACGATATGACACTCACAAAGGAGTCTGGAGTGATACACGTATTTAGGTAGATTTTGAGGCGCATTACCTTGAAAAATGAAAGTAATCCACTGCGTCCTCAGCAGCTCAGATGTTGGGAGAAAATGAAGACTCTTATGTTCAGTCTTACATCCAAACACAGAGCACTGGGACTGCTTACGAGACATTGTTGACGTTACAGCTGCTCGAGCGCGGAGAAAATGAAGGACAGTGTAACCGCTGAGGGCGGAAACTATAGCAGTGCAGGCCTGTCAATCAACCCCCGTGGCCCCGCCCTCTGAAATGTGACGTCACACTGCGGTGAGAGTCAAAACGGCTTGTCTAGTGAGACTGACTTGGTTTAAAGGGGATTAAAAAATGAGGAGTGGGTGGATTTGTATTATTGTAGAGTGGTTGTGTTCACACACTGCCAACACACATTTATGTCCAAACACCATGTAAAAGTGGATTTTGCATAATAGGTGCCCTTTAAGAAAGCTAATCATTGGTGGATTCTTCTGAAAGTCATTCAGTTCAAACGACCAATGTCATATGTTGTGAGTGTTCAGGAATCCTTTTTAAAAACAAAGCAAAACTATTGGTACCTAAATGACATGCTACACCTAAAAGAGAATTAAAAATGCAACTAAAGTTTTATACACTGAAAATGTAGTATAATACATTGGTTGGTGGTAAGTTGGGTGTATTTTCTCACTATAGATTTCTGAAATGTAAGAGTGTTACCTGATCAGGATGAATAACATCTCAAATAACACACTTTTTTTTGCTTTCAATTCTTACTTTTTTTTCCCTTCACATTTTGCTTTCAAATCATGAAGCTGGTTTGCTTGGTAAACTTCCAATAAGTATTTTTGGACACTAAATATTATTTTATAGACAATATATACTTTTGTTTATAGTATGGTTAAAGTGCTCATTAGTTAATACATTAGGCATCATGAAATAACAATGAATAATTTTTACAGCATTTATTAGTTTATAAATATACTAATGGTCATTGTTAATATGTGTTCATTCATTCATCATAACACATTAACCAATGTTAATTTATACAACTTGAAATGATGAATGTATTGGTATATGTAGAAATTAACATTAAACTGCTATATTAATATTAATAAATGCAGTAAAAATATTGTTTATTGTTAGTTCATGATACGTTAGGATTATGTTGAAAATATCATGAACAAAAGAATGTAATCTAAAACCAGTTCTGCTAGAGCTTTTCTCTAAAACTTTACTCGATGACATTTTGCAATAAGGTTTAGTTTGTTAATAGTAGTTAACTACAGTAATTGATGTTAATTTCATTATTTACAAACACATTTTTAAAATCAAAAGTTAACAAACGTGAATGCTTTGTGAACTAACATGAACAAACAATGATCAATTGTATTTTTATTTTACTAACTATATTTTTTTATGTGTACACTCCTGAACAAAATCTTAACACTGGGGAAAACATTACAAGTATTTGTATTTCGCGCTGGTGGATCGTAACCAGGTTGTAAGTACTGCTTCAAAATGCCAAAAGAAGAAACAGGAGCAAGAGACAAAAAGTCTTTTTATTGTACTTTTTTGTCTCATAACTCTCAGGATCTTTTAAGAAATGTAAAATGACCGTCTTACTCTGTCCAACCTCGGCAGCGATGGCGCGTTGTGCGCATCCTTGCTTGTGCGGCTCAACCGTCCTGCCACGTTCAAAGACAGAAAGCCCTTTTGCCTTTGTCATCAGGAGATCATGACTGTGTGACTTCCTAAAGGATAATGGCATGAAAGCCATATTTTTGCACAGATTTTAACTTTTTAAGGCTATGGTCTTAAACTTTTGATCAGGTGATGAACAGCCTGTTTGAGTTTAAATGCAGTTTTCAGTAAATTACCTATTCTCTATTTTTTGTCTCTTGCTCCTGTTTCTTCTTTTGGCATTTTGAAGCAGTACTTACAACCTGGTTACGATCCACCAGCGCGAAATGCGGATGCTTGTAATGTTTCCCCCGGTCTTAAGATTTTGTTCAGGAGTGTATATATAGTTGTTAATAATAATACTAAAATAAATTATTTTTAAAAAAAATAATTATATTAATTTTAATATTGAAATCACATTGTTTGAAGTTATCTAATAATTGGACATTTTAAAGTGTGACTTAAGTGACTGCTGTATTTTGATATGGATCTTGGATTTTCCATAATAATTACATATAAATGAATTTTCCATTTATCTGTAGTCGATCAAAGTAAAAATATCAGAACTGTTCTCTGCGGTTATGCACGCAATGTGATAAAAACATACACCCCCCCATATATACACTTTTAAACTTTAAGCTACCAAGTGGAAAATGTGTTCATTTTTCCACATTGTTTCCATGCGATGTTTCTTGTGGTTTTAATCACAGCGTTGTTCTGTCTGTTTTGAGGTTTCTATACCTGCAAACCTGTGGGTGTGTTTTCTCCGAAAGAGCACTCAGAGAGGTGAAGACTGAAATCTGCCACAAGGTAGGTGAAAACCAGCGATCTCGATTCTCTTCAATCTTTCGTGTTTCTGTCGCCTGTTATCGATTTCTTCCTTTTGTATTTGCGTAGGTGCTTTATTAAAACAGCTGTATGTTAATGTTCCTGAAACCTTAGACCATAAATATCCAGAGGCATAAGCCATATGTAGTTCATTGTTTACTTTATGAAAATTGTCCACATACGTAATCTGAGTTAAATGTCGATCAAAGGTCAGAGATAATGGTTTTCAGTAGATCTTAATGCGTTTTCATTTAATGTTTGTCTGCAGTCCTGCTTTGCAGTTTTTCATGCTTGTGTCGATACGTTTGTTAATGCACATGCATGAACAAGCCTGAAAAATACAGCTAATTTTATTCCTAATTTGAAGTATGTTCAGCATCTTTCCTCCAGTCTTCAGTGTCACATGATCCTTCAGAAATTATTATATTTCAAATACATGTAAAAGATGTTCTTTTGAAATTCTTTTTATCCTTTCTCAGCTTTCTTTTCATCAAAAAATGTCACTCTTTCCGAAAATATTAAGCAGCATTAATAATAGTTAAGCACCTTGATAATAATAACTAATGATTTCTGAAGGATCATGTGACACTAAAGACTGGAGTAATGATGCTGAAAATTCGGACCACAGAAATATATTATATTTTAAAATATTTTATGATCAAAAACAGCTATTTTTGGTTGTAAATTTTTTTTCACTATATTACAGTTTTTACTGTATTTTTGATTAAATAGCAATCAAAAACAAAACAAAATCTTAATTATTCCAAACTTTTGAGTGGTAGTGTATATGTTAAAATATTAATGGAACTAATGTTTAACAAACAATCAGATTTCTATATTAAAGCTGTACTTGCTGTTTGGGAGTGTTACTAAGTTGGCCACTTTGACTGTATTTACAATATAATTTAATACACTTTCAGGTGCTTTATTGCAGAAATGTGTTTGTTTTCTAACTGTGAGTCACACTTTCAGCCACTAGTCTCTCACTCACATAAATCTAGTTTGACAGTTTCAAATGCGGATGTGGATAATGAGTTATTATCATAGGTGAAGATAAGCTCTGAGTTAAGCAGTCAGCAGCTCTGTTTGTGTTTTTCTTTGTCCAGGTGATTTGTCACCTTTCTCGTGTGTTTACGCTTGCAATTGGACGCAGTTGGGCCGTGACTAATGAGTGTGACTTGTCTTTCACTCTCAGTAGTGAATCATTAACCTCCCAGTCCCCTGCCTCGGTCTAATCGGTTTCAGGCTCAGCTAGCTGCCGTTTCTCTGTGGCATTTGTCTCAATTAATCCGAGCATTAAGGCGGAAATGGGGAAATTGCATCTTGCAGTCCATCTCTTCTCCAAACCGGCATAAACATGTCAGATCGGTGCATGGCGTGCTGTGCGTCAGCAAACATTTGGCAGTATTTGAATATAGAATGTAAACCTCTGAGGGTTATCCATTTCCAAGCAAATTTGTAACTATTCTTGGTGCTGTTAATCATAACCTGTGGTTATGTATTGTGTTACACGCGTCTAGGTTTTGAATAGGCATTTTTCATTCTGTCTTTAACACCAGCGAAAGCTGACCAGATTGGAGGTTTTTATTTTTTATTTTTTAAATCGTTTAGAGCAGAGGGGCCCAAACAGTTTAATATGAATGACCAAAAAGTCAAACTTGAACGAGGACCATGGGCCAAAATAAATAACTTTAAAAAAAAAAAAAAAGATAAATATAAAAAAAAAAATCTAATTCCATGTTAATGTTTAAATGCAAATATATATATATATATATATATATATATATATATATATTAGAAATAAAGATTTGTGATTTAATATAATGTATCTTTGATTTAATATACTAAGCGTTTTGACTTTATTTACTGTACTAGCATTTATGCAAACACAAATATCTTAAAGTCCCCCTGTAGTCAAATATTTTATCCCTTAAAACTTATCTTTGATCATCAAAATGACATATTTAAATGTTTTTTCTTGTGAAAATAATTTTCTCATGCCTTAAAATAGCTTGAATGTAACTCTACACCCTTGCCTCATTTGCTATACGCTGATCTATGAATATGCAAATTAGCCCCGCCTCCACTCAGTCGCAGCAGCTAGCACCTCCCGATCCACTGAACTGTAGTAAACGCAAAACAATGGCTTACACGGATAATGACTGATAAAACTATGTTTTTACTAGCGGACAACTACAGTGAATAATGTAACATTCGTTAAAGTTAAACTTACTTGACGATGTTGTGTCCTCAAAATGCCGTTGAATGCAGCCGTTTGTGATTCTTAATTCGCGCCCGCGAGCATACGAGTGTGAAGTGCAGACGCCGATGCAGGAGAGGTGGGTCTGACTCCGGGCTGATTTGCACTGTTGCCACGGGTTATAATGCAAGTTAGCGGTTCTAAATTCACATTAAACCATGGCTTCATTGGTTTTTTGCTCTAATTCATGTTTGGTTTTGTGCTGGTATTGGTATATTTTGCATGCTAGCGTTAGGAATCGACCCCTTGACGTGATTGGTTATTGGTTTGTGACGTAGCAACCCAAGGGCTGTTTCAAACCACTTTTCTGGGTCAGCCTTAGGGAAACTACAGTTTTAAGGAGAAAATACTCAGCAGTGGTGTTGATTAATGGTTTGGCACATGGTTTGTCTAAAGGCATATTAAAAACACCACATAGACAAATAAACACCATAAAAAACTTGATTTTCACTACAGGGGGACTTTAAGAGACTTTTGCATGTAAGTAGTGCTGGCTTACCTGCTTTCCGTTCACCAGGTGAAAATTATCGAAAAGTCTGAATGTTTAATAAAGTATCAGCAAATCTCTTCTCAAAAAAACATGATTTGATAAAATCATTTATGTCTGTATTGCAAACGGTTGAAACATGGCAGTATATACCGTCAGCTGTAGTACCACTTTGTGGTGATATGTTTGACTAAATGTCCAATAGTGGTCATGATGTAAATGTTAATGGCTATGATATGTTCCTTTGTCAGCATCAGATAATTTACTTGGTTGTTAGCAGATAATTTTTTTTCTATCCAAGTTGCTAAAGAGGCACATTTATTAATACCACAATGGGAATGAAAGTGCTTGATGTGTTCGGCTGGGGTTTTATCAGTTCAATACAGTTGACAGCACTGAAAATGAAGCACAAAGACTGAACAATATGAACAGTGCTGAATTCAGTGTTGAAATCAATGTTGAAATCAAAATTGACTTGAGCAGATGTTCATGTGTACATAATTTGCATACAAATTTACATATTGAAAATGTGCGGCTTACATTAAGTATTACAGTGGCATGCCATAATGATGCTCCCTAAACTTTTGAGTAAGGATTGGCTATGTAAGTAAAAAAAACATTAAAAACACAGTATAGTCCCTTTTGAGACCTTCCTGCAAAGCTACCTGAAAAACAATGTGCAAGTGCACCGAAGGCAAAAGCTGTTTTAAACGCAAAGGGTGGTCACACCAATTATCGATTTGATTTAGTTAATAGAAGTTAATTGATAAATAAAATCCATTTATGACAATATTTTTGAAAGCATCCTCACTTTACAGCATTTTTACACAAGTGCCTAAAACTTCTCACAGTACTGTAGCTTTGGAGGCAGGGTTCTTAAAATATCCTGAAGACGTTGCTACAGGTCTTCTGGATTTAGTCTGTCTCAGTTTCATCTGTTTCTTCATGTAATCACAGACAGATTTGATGATGGTGAGATCAGATCTCCA
>JAFVLL020041597.1:0-137878 GCA_021397915.2 Tor tambroides | reverse complement strand
CCTTTCAAAATAATAATTTTGCACGCTGTCTAGTTCCGCAGACCTCTTCATTGTTCCACCATGACATCTTCTCTGTGGAGCGGCTGGACGGGAGCGGAGTGATGGTGGGCATGAAACCCCATATTCTGGCGTTCCTCCTCCAGGGCACACGGCGAGAGCTGAGGGTAATTGGTAAAGACAGATGTTTGATTTAGTGAGGTGTCAGCTGTGCTGCGCTCGCTGCAGTGATGTGTTTGCTTGCTGTGTTCCTTGAGTTTGGCTGTAGCTTATGGTTACTGTGCGTTCGAGTAAATGGAGAATGTGTGCTGGCGAAGAGCACGAGAGGAAGAGGCAAAGAACACGAAGGACTGGGTTTTTACATTTTCTGAAGAGTGTTTGCCGTGCAAAACTTGAAACCATGATGATTAGGTGGTTCCTTACTGGCCCAAGTCAACAGAGCCCTCCTTCCAGGTTTTTATATTCAGGGACTTCCCTCAACGTTAGTATAATGTCTTAAAAACAAAGGTTCTTTATTGGCATTGATGGTTCTATGAAGAACCTTTAACATCCATGGAATTTTTCCATTAATCAAAAGGTTCTTTATAGTGGAAAAAGTTCTTATGATTATTAAAATGTTCTTCGCACTAAGGCCCTGTTTACACTAGTGCATTTTAATATCATAAAATGCTGTTTTAAAATGAAAACAATCCGCGTCTACACTGGCGTTTGCACTGCGTTTCATAAACGATCTCCGTTTACACTACACAACCAAAAACGCATGTCACAAGAAACTAAAACGGAGTCTGCAATGTTTTCAAAAGTCTCAGTTTTCGAGGGTTGTAAACGACAAACGTAACCATGGTTTTGTGTTTTAAAATGAAAACTTAGCCTAAGACAAAAATGGTTCTTTTAAGAAACAAAGAACATTATTTATACATCCTTCATGAAATGTTTTAGTCAGACATTCATCCAACATTTTTAAAATGTTACACTGTAAAAAAAAAAATTGTTGAGTCAACTTAAAATAATTTGTTACCCGGCTGCCTTAAAATTTTAAGTTTAGTCAACTCAAATAAGTTTAGTCAACTTGAAATGTTAAGTTGAAAGTGACAACTTAAATATTTGTGTTATCTAAACTTAAAATTTTAAGGCAGCCGGGTAACAAATTATTTTAAGTTGAAACCACTTTTATTTTTTACAGTGTACTAGTTGTTTTAGAACATTTCAGTTACAATAAAATGGAATGTTCCCTTAATATTTACATAACCAAAAAAATAAATAAATAAAATCAGAGTGTTTATTTACACTAAGTGCAAATAGGCCGCCTTGCTGGCAAAGGCTCTGCCCACCAATGTGTGATTGGGCTAGTCAACACTACAAAAGATGATTGTCTAAAAACAATTCCAGTGGCGTAGATGGTAAAGAGTGTGCCGTTCGCATTTTTACGCGAATGACCCGAGTTCGAATACACCTTTTGCCAAACTTTTTTCCCTCCCTTTTCTAATCTCATATCACAGGAAATGCCAAGAAGTCTCATATCAAAGGAAATAATCGAAAAATTGAAAATAAAGTATCGGGTACGTTTGGGAAAGTGTAGGGAGGGCTTATATTGTCCCAATAAGGTGGCATCCATTTACTAATCTGAATTAAAATGATCATTTACACTCAGTAAGTTATTATTGCATACTGTTTTATAATGTACTACAATACTGAAGTGCAGATAATTGACTATATGCAATAAGTAGGACAGATAGCAGAAAATCCTGCTATTTTAACAGTGTAAATAGAAACTATAGCTATTTGCACTTAGCGCAATAGCTGTTGCCAAAAAAACAACAACTAATTAAAACATTTTTTTTTAAAAATGTTTGAACATTTAGAGAACATTCAGAAACAATGTTTTCATCACCTAATGGGAACATTAGCAAAGCGTTCTTAGAACATATTTTTGTTTGCTTTTGTTATTTTCCTGTTTATAAATGTGAAGCTTCTTTGAAACAGTATGGATTGTAGTGCTGTAGCCTATAAATAAATGTGACAAGCTACATGATCTGCGGCATCATTCATGTCTGTAGCACAACAAAGTTTAAAGGCAGATCAGCACTAAACCAGCATGGAAACACTACTAGAAATGCAATAAAAGTAGTGAGAAAATACATTGAGGAAAAAAAACTTCTTGGCTTGTCTTGCAGGGTTTGCTGATGAATGAGGAGCTCCAGGGAAAGATAGAGCTGGCGAGGTGAAGAGACAGATGCCTCTGAAGGCTTTTTAGCACAGAGGGAGGACGGGAGCGTATATCAACTCACCTTCATCATCATCATCCTCACAGTCTGCCAGAGCAACTTCTGCTGGAGTTTTTGGCAGATCCGTGAAGCAGCTCCTGCAGCTGTGAGCTCAAGCTAAACCTGCACAATAATGACAAAAATTGTCATTGCAAAAATGGTCAGTGGTCATTATTTTTTATTATTTATTTTTTTTAATGTGTTTGAATTTACATGATTTCGTCATGTTCTTTGGTTCCAAACAAATCAAATTTGTCAAATCAAATTAATACAATTTGGTTTAGTTCACATATTCTCAGAAAACATGACAAACATGACTCATTTAGTGTGATATTTCACACAGGTGGGATCATAGCAATGGATCACTGAGAAAGAACGTCCTCAGAAATGGAAACACAAGAAAACATCCTCAGATCTTCTGAAGGGAGAAGGGAAGGTGTGTGTGTGTGTGTGTGTGTGTGTGTGTGTGTGTGTGTGTGTGTGTGTGTGTGTTTAAAACCCCTGAGTGAGTAATGACGTGTGTGGTAACATGACATTCATGATTTGCAAATCACTTCACACTTACAGACCATTAAAGCTCTGAAATATCTCAGTATGTTGGACTGCTGTAACTGTGTTTGACGGGCAGGACTAACGCTGTTGATCTCGTAGCAGCCCACAGACAATTTCTATCACTTTCTGACAGCCCAGTAGTCACTGCTTGGGTTTGTTTGTTTGTTTATTGTTCTCTCGTTTATTTTGTTTTATTTTATTTTATTTTTTACTGATATTTTCTTAACTAGTGAATTCAGGGAGGTCCTGAAATTGAATTTGCTGCCATTTTTATTATTATTTTCCCTTAAATGTGTCAGGGTTAACACCCAATGCAGTAATATGTTTTCTTTTATTCCAAACTTCATTAGTTTATTTGATTTGATTTTGTTTTATTTAATTTTATTGTAATGCCATACTTTAGGCTGACTTTCTGTGATGATTTCATGTTTTAGTAGGTAATATTTTGTTGTTTGAGAGTGAATCCTGGGAGGTCCTGAAATTGAATTTGCTGCCGTCTATGTTTTTTTCTTATTTTTGTTCCCTGAAATGTGTCAGCGTTAACACCCAGTGCAGAAATGTCCCCCCTCACAAAAAAAAAAAAACCCTTAAGTTTGAATTAGACCCTGTTCCTGCATAACAAAGCAAGGCTAAATAAATAAGTAAATGTTATTTTTATTTCTTTTATACTTTTTTATTATTATTATAATATAAATGAAACAAGAAAAAGTGTTTGTGTTATTTTTTATTTATTTTTTCATTATTATTTAAAACCTCAGTTTGAATGCGACACTGTTCCTGAAAAACAGGCAACCATAAATAAATAAATAAATAAGGAATTTAAAAAAAAAGTAATTTATTAATGACCTTGTTTACTCTTAAAAATAGGTATCTCGGCTGCTTGTGTGTTTTATCTGTCATCTGCTCCAATATCTTCCCTCTCCTCTCCAGCAGCTCTTCTTATCTGCTCTAATGAAGCCGTCCGCGGGGCAAGCGAGCACAGGCCTGACCTCCAGCGATCCCTCCTCACCTCATCAAGCTCTCACTCATCTGGAGCAACAGCCGCCCCTGGCCAGCACAGGTGAACTGCTTAAATCAGCTTTAACAGACTGATGACTAACCAGCCAAGATGAATGGTGTGGGAAAGTGAGAGGACGTGACATTTATAGGCTCAAAGGCCCGAGTGCTCCAGAAAGAAAACAGAGAGAGGAGGAGGGTTGGGCGGAGGGGAAATACGAAAAACCTGAGCGGATCGTGAATGTGGGAGCAGTAAAATGTGACGTGTACAGAGGCTTATTCGCTGTGAATCTGAACTGATGTCCACCTTGTGGCTGTACTCAAAAGATTGCTTACAAGTTGCTCTTTTCTTAATGGCTTAATTTAACTTTGTCTCAAAAGTTGTAAAACAAAAGACATCAAATTCTTTGTAGAAATATAAACTGATAAAAAATGAGTCAATAGTTATCATGCAGTAAGAAAACTGAGAAGCTCAGATCTTCTTCTTGAGAGAAGAATTTAACAAGAAATGTGAAAGTTCATTTCGAAAGTTCAATTGATATCACCGACTTTTGATTGCAGACTTTCATATATTGGCAAATCTGAGCTTGAGACACATATACATGTACTGTATATAAAAGCATAAAGTTGTTTATTGTCATATTTTATTTGGTTTGTTTTTATAATATTCTATATATTTATAGAAGCTTGTTTCCATCATGGGATACAAAAAAAAAATCAGATTTTTTTTCAGGCAATTCTGCGTTTATATGTCATCGTTCTGTCTTTTTTTTCCCTCACAATTTTCAGAGAAAAAAGTCAGAATGGCAAGATATAAACTCAATTGTGCTCAAAACAAACTCAAAACAAACAATTGTGAGATAAAAGTCGCAATTACCATTTTTTTTATTTAATTTAAACTTTTATCTAACAATTATGTCTTTTTTGACATTTTTACTTTATTTATATTTATTTATTCATTCATTCATTCATTCAATAGCAGAAAAAATGGAATTGCGAGAAATAAGCTCAGAATTCAGAGGAAAAAAAAGTCAAAATTGTGAATAAAAACTCAGAGCTTGCAGTTTATCCCATGGTGGAAATGAACTTCTATAGCATTTAAATCTGCCAATATAAATATAAAAATAATAGAATACTGATAATGACAATAAAGTCTAGTTCCTTGTCACTGTTGCTTTTGGCTTTTTCATTAGGGGTGCTATAAGGCACTGTTTTCATTTACATTTCTTTCAGTCTTCTTTATTCTTCCATTTTCAATTTATTTTTAAGCTATTTTCTAAGCTAAGTGCTCAACAAATAAATTGAACTGACAATAAAACCAACAAACACCAAGTTATATTGGATTATTGTGTTCATCCTGTTAGTGTCTGTTGGGGGAGAAAAGTGTTTACTAACTTTCTAACTATGTTAGAATAGCCTGTTTTAATGGGAAAAGTATCAAAGCATGTTGGACAGAAAGTGCAAAAGACAAAGACTAATCTTGTATTTTCCCCTGAAAATGCATTAGGCATTTTATAAAAAAGGCTGTTGACAGTGTATGTATACATATGCATCATGCCATGGTACTTCTGTTTCTCTCTCTCAGTTCTATACTGGCTGCTACTGATGATCTTCCTCAGCTACTCTCTACTCTGCTAATTTATTGACAGCCTTTAAAAATATTTACCCGTACACTTCCTCTTCCCAGTGGGCGCCTGGCCCATAATCCTCCTGCCCCTTTATTAGATCATTTGTCAAAACCCAGAGCTCTTTACTTGTCTTCTCTTTCTTTCTGGCCCCTCCTTCCCGCTGCACTCCTCTCCTCTCCTCTCCTCTCCTCTCCTCTCCTCTCTTCTCCTGTGAGAGATCTGTTGTGTAACGGTGGTTTAACTCCTGCCTCCTTCTCCTTTTAAAAGAAACATTTACAGCTGATTAGTCTGTGCCGTAACGAGAGAGCCGGTCCGGAGAGGAACGCACAGAAACGTTTCTGGAAGACTAGACGCTCAATGTTATGAGAAACATATGGAAAGAAAGAAAAAAAGAAAGAAAGAAAGAAAGAAAGAAAGAAACAAAGACAGAAACATTGCTGCAAACATTATGAATATTGGGGAAATACCTGGGGCTTTGCTACAAAATGTAGTGAGCTGCCTAACTAGATGGCATCATAGATACTAATGTAAATTGTTTTGGCCACAAAAAAAAGAAAAGAAAATGTGGTCTTTGTGAATAACTAACTAAATATTAATCTGAATTTTTTTATGAGTATAAAATTAAAAAATGTTAAATATTTTTCATATGCAACTATCATAAGGTGAACTACATTTTGTTAAAGTTCTATGAAAATGAGATTTAATATAATTGTTATTTTGCATTTTTGCAAAAAAAAAAAAAATAAAAAAAAAAATAATAATAATAATTATGGGAAACACATGGAAAGAAAGGCCGAAAGATTACAAACATTATAAATATTGGAGAAAATCTGAGGCTGTTTCAAAACCTAGTGAGCTGCCTAACTGGACAGCTAGACAGATGCTGCCTAATAAGAAAGAAATATCTTTAGTCAAAAACAAGGAAAATTAGGTCTTCGTGACATCTTTGTCTTAGACACTGCAAACAAACAATATATATATATATATATATATATATATATATATATATTTAAATATTAATCAGTATTTTTATGAGCATATAATTTGTTTTGGATTTGAATTTTTTTTATCCCACTGGCATTAAATTCATTTTAATAAATTTATCTGAAAATGTAATTTTGCTTTTGCATTTGTCTTATTATTTTTTTCCAAAAACACTGTAATTTTTTTATTTTATTTTAGATTTGATTAATGTTATATTTTAAGTGTTGAGATAAATTTCAAAATAATTTAACTAAATTAATTAACACTATCACAAATTTATTATTATTATTATTATTATTATTATTATTATTTCAGTGAAAATGGCAGATGAAAATGGCTCATGGCACAAGATGTCACAAGATGCCACAATGGCCAAAAATTTGACGAATATGCACGCCAACCAACAATTAAAAACTCGCTCAGATGAAACACATGAACATTTATGTGAGCACCCTCTTAAGGCAGCAAGGCAGCTTACTGGAACAAAATGATGGTTTCATTTGTTTAAGACACCACAGTAAACACAGCAAAGTGTGAGTGTGATACACAACATCTAACGACATGGACATTCTCAAACAAGTGTCTTTCCCATAAAATGCCGTCCATGTTCATTCATCTGGCAAACGCACACCCGCAGATTCCCAGTATGGAGAATTTCCCTCTCGGTCTGAGAGCTGAATGTGGAAAAGCTCATTGATATGCAGAAGCACGCGGCTCAGACAGGGAGTGCTGTTATTATTGGGGTGCGTGGAGAGGAGGTCTGGCGCGGGCTTCCACGCACCAGCGGCTCTGCGCATGTCCACAACGCTCACAGACACACACACACACACACTCACCCCGGCCACAGGTATGTCCCAGGCCCGGTGGGTAACCCCTGCCCGGCCAAAGAGCTGTCAGAACCCCTCCGCTCTCCCGTCAGCCTAACTAGAGTGGAAAAGGCCTGAGCAGCCGGTGAGGAGCGGGGGGGTTGAATGGGTTTCCCTCTGTATTTCAAGCTTCAGGCGTCCTTTATTAGCCGATTACAGATACGCCACTGCAGTGGAAAGAGCGCTTTTGCAAAGACAGATGAATTATGATTTCGTCTTGATGAGGGAAAATTGGTGCGGGCGTGCATCATCTGTAGGGGTATCATATTTGTTGGAAATGTCTGTTGTTAGTGTTCCCATTTTGGTGATACAAAATGATCTGGAAAACTTCAACGACTGGACTACGTTACCCACAATGCACCAGGATCCAGCAGCTGGTGATGCTTTGCAAGCATGCATTTCTAATTGAGATGGAGCACATTTTGACTAATGAGGATCTAGAGAAAATAGGAACTTTTTTCCTATTTCCTAAAAAAACCTTGGAAACTTTGAGAAATGTGTGCCAATGTCTATTTATTGTTCTTATTGTTCTGATTTCTTAAGTCAAGACACTACATGCTATGGAAGCCCGTTTCCGTCACTGAATAAAAAAAAATTAAAACAGGTAATTGCGTCTTTTTTATCTCACGATTCTGACTTATTTTCTCGCATTTGTGAGTTTGCATCTCGCAATTTTGACATTTTATATCTTGCAAATCTGACATTTTTCTCGCAGTTGCTTGTTTATATCTCAGTTCTGACAAAGGAAGTGCAATTAATAGTTAGTTATGAAGTTCAATTTATGGAAAAAAACAAAATATCTCAACAAAATGAGACTACAAAATGAAATAAGAAGTTTATTCAATGTACAGATTTCTGGAATTGTATGAAAATTTATGCATATTGAATTATGGGGCAGTCGTAGCCTAATGGATAGAGAGTTAGACCTGTAACCCGAAGGTCGTGGGTTTGCGTCTCAGGTCTGGCAGGGATTGTAGTTGGGGGGAGGGAATAACCAGCCCTCTCTCCATCCTCAATACCACAACTGCGGTGAGACCCTTGAGCAAGGCACCGAACCCCCAACTGCTCCCCGGGCGCTGCAGCATTGGCTGCCCACTGCTCCGGGTGTGTGTTCACTACTGTGTGCGTGCACTTGGATGGGTTAAATGTAGAGCACAAATTCCGAGTATGGGTCGCCATACTTGGCCACACACCACTTCCCCTTATGCATTGGCTCATTTGCATACTGTTGGGAAACAATAATATGTAGGAATATACTGGAGAATACGTTTCTGTATATGGGAAACTAATATTTTTGAAATATATTTATATACACACACAGTACCATATTTTGTTACATGTATATTGTGAAGTGAATATAACATTAAAGGCATTGTGATATAAAAGTAAATATATTGTCACATTTTTCAATATATGAAAAGCGGCAATTCCTTATTATTCAATATATTAAAACAATATATTATTCTGTATATTTTCAATATACATTAAATAATTCAATATACTGATTGTTAATATATACCAGTGATATTCTGGTCTCTAGATATGGCTCAGGTATAATATGGCTCAATTAATTCTGTGGGGGTTTTGTCCATTTTTATGTCGTAAACATTAGTAAGAATCACTAATATTAATTGTAAATGGTTCATAGGAAATTGAGTCTGTAGCAATGAGCACATTCTGGAGCAAATTACAATGACTGCGGTTTAATGACCTCCTCTAAAGTCCACAAATATGTTTAAATTTGCCATAATAACTTACAAACTGGCTCTGTACTTCAGTTATCCAGGTGCATTCAGAGGAAATAAGGCGCAGAAAGCCTCTTGTTTTCAAAGTGTCTGCTGTGAAATGCACATGGCCCTCCATATTTTGATGGACTACTTCTTGAAACCAAATCAAGATATGCTTTCCCCTCCCTGAACGCACTATGAGGCTTATTATTTTAACCTCGAATGTGCTGTATGATGTCTATACCATATCTGCCGGCCAAGATTTCTTTGCTTCCTGCTTAAGCTTAAAAAAAAATCAACATTCCTCTGGGCTCCCGATTTTGGGCTGCTCGAAGCAGCAGAAGACTCGTGGAGTCAGGATGGGACGCAGCCAGTACAAACACCGCGATGCCTGGCCAATTAGACATGCTAAATGCATTTGATTCAGTGCCCTGTGAACCCTGATGTGTTCAATTAAACACGCCTCATCTCAATGCGCCCATTCAACCTGATTAAACTGAACGATTCAATGGCACGAATGGGGTTTGTCAATTCTCTTGAAAGTCATTTTCCTTGATAATATGGCATTTTAGGCTCACTCAAATGAGGTTTTCTTGTCATATAAAAGAGTTCTGATTTTACTTGCATAATTTGACATATCTGAGAGTTAAATAGGATATTCGTTGAGACAAAAAGTAGCCTTATCTGATTTTATCTGGTTAACTTTGAGCTTTTTTAGCCACTGCTGATAAATGAAATTATTTTGCACTAAAAAGAATTTCTCTATTGACAGACATTCACACGTAGCCCTGTATTTTGATGAAATAACATCTTTTTGGTTTTGCATACAACATGTAATTCACATTAATGTCATTATATTACAGTAGATGTTTCACCACTGACCATTTTTGTACAGCAATTAAAAACAATTCAAAAGCAATTGAACAAATTCAAATTCTAGGGTCGATACGCTTTTTTATGTTCACAGAGGCTCCATTTACTTGATAAAAAATACAGTAAAAACAGTAATATTGTGAAATATTATTGCAGTTTCAAATAATTGTTTTCTATTTGAATATATTGTAAAATGTAATTTATTCCTGTGATGAAAAGCTGAATTTTCAGCATCATTACTCCAATCTTCAGTGTCACGTGATTTTTCAGAAATCATTCTAATATGATTTAATCAATATAAATTATTCAGTGTAAATGCCTTTACTGTCACTTTTGATTAGTTTGTGTTCTTGTGTTCACTTCTTCCAAACAAATAAACAATAACTTTCTAACCCCAAACTTTTTAGTGTATAGGCCTATTTGACATAAACATCTTTATATTATAGAAGTTTCACCACTGACCAGTTGCTTGAAATAGACTGCAAATAGGTCTGATACAGAGTAATCAGTCACATTACTGTTTAGGTGGTTGGCTCAAAAAATCTGCCATTGAGATTAATTGGGATGCTAATGGAAAGTTCTTTCCAGGAATATCAGAATTCCTTGGATCCATAGCATCATTGGAAAAAGTTAAATTATTATGCCTTGATAAAAGATTACACAAACATTTTTTTTTTTATCTTTGGAATAACATGCACAGCAAAACCAGGAAAATGCCTAAGAAAGCGCATGAGGTCAGTTTTGATTTCATGTTGATTTCAGGCTAAACTCAATTTGAAGGGTAAATGTAGTGGCAATTAAATTGAGATAAATGGCTGTACTTTTCTGAGCGCGCTCAGACGTGAGTCTAAGAGAGTGAAATTGTTTATTACAGCTTGAGAGCGCAAGAAAACGCATATGGATCCGCACCACTGTGTTGAAAGACACTTTAAAGTATTTGAAAGAGTGTACTAACAGATTAGAGCACTCCTTGATCTAATGAAAATCCATATTGCAAAACATTTAGCCATGAGAGAGGCATACGTAATCTAATAAGACACGTAACACAATTTCTGAATTACTGGTAGAGCAAATAGATAATGGAGATGAACTATAAAGGCCTTATTTGATAATGTCAAATATAATGAAAAATTCACCCATGCATATTCTCATATTCATTATTATTACACCTCATATTGGAAATATAAACACACACTGACATTAACACCGACTTAACCATATCCATGGTTTTACACCATGGCATGCGCTGTAATAAATTACACAGCCACAGTCGTACTTTACATACCGCTGCACAAACTAATGGTCACTCTGATGTGCACGTCAATGTTAAACCAATCAGTCGTTCCTGAAGGCACAGGAAATAGACTTTATTAGCACTCACCTCCTCTCCTAAGACAACTTTTAGCTCTCATCCACACAATTAGACTAAGTGGCCTGTCACTGACCATTTCGATTCATATTCATTGTCCGCAGCGTCAGATTTGCCATGAAAACGCTGAATGTTCAACTGCGTCTGGCCGTACACTCAGATAAGAAGTCGGTCAAGCCATTCCCAAAAGATATCAGGTAGTTAAAAGGACGAAACAGACAACTTAACATGCATTAAAAACAGTTTTCAAGCGTGTTGCAGCACAGATCTCTTACAAAAGGTGTACTGTGGTGGTACAGTGATGGAAATGGGCCTACTATTTTAGCAAAGTAGCCTACATGCTTTTATACAGAGGTATAAAATACAGAAAAAAGTAATACCATGCTACTTTTTGTTCATTTTTGTGTACAGTAAATAACCACCACAACACTTTTTTGTAAGGGCATGTTTTTGAAGCCTTCCAGCTGCTAAAGTTTCCACTACGGAAACGTTATTTCTGAATGTTCTCTGAACATTTATAAATGTTTAAATAATGCTTAAAGACAACATTAAGGGGAACATTCCATTTTGTTTTTCAAACTTTATGGGAATTGCTTTTGAATGTTCTCTAAAACATCTTTGGGGAATGTCTTACTAAATGTCTCAGAAAAACGTTCCATAAACAATGTATAATTATAGTTTTTGCCACAATTATTAAAGTCCAGATAACTTTAAATGAACGTTCTGTTTACGTCACTGGACGTTCAGGAAACGTTCCCTGTTAGCTAACCGTGGTACCATTTTATTTTATTATTTTTCTTAGTGTTTTATGTCAGGATAAATAACTAAAGAACAATATTTCTGAAAATATTGTTGGTCTAATTTTATTTTAGCTCCAAAATGTAGTCATTTAATCGTTTGTGAACGATCGCTTCAGTCATCTTGCCGCGTTAAAACGCAGCATCGATCGCCATCTAGTGGTTCCTGCCTGAAACAGCATCTAACTGAGGTGTAATGTTCAAGCCGCCCTCTAGGCGGCGGTATCTAAAAAATAAACGTAAACTCACCACTGACGCTCTTCGCTGAAGCTCCTCGGTTGTTTACAGTTTTGCCGTTTAGCTACAGTTCAAGTTTTCTCAGTAAAACCGTTTGAATCGTATTTTCAGCATGGGATGCGACGGCGGGACCATTCCCAAAAGACACGAACTGGTTAAAGGACCGAAAAAGGTTGAAAAGGTAAAGACATTGCGCTAAACGCTCGATTATTGTCATAAACCTCATGAAATTAGCTTGTAGCGTCTTAGCATGTCAGTAGCTCATGAGTTTAACATCTGTCTTTTCTTCAGCTGCTGTAGAATTTCAGTAAACTAAGCATGATTGAATGTGTCTTAAATACACCTTTATTTTCTGGACATCAACATGGTGCTGAAACTCACAAACCATGGTGTTTAGATAATACACTATGGTAACTTACTGCCGTGGTAATGTAAATAGTGTTTAAGTCATGGTACATGAATTTCAGTACTATGGCATATTTCAAAGTATCACAGTATTGCCATCTTTACTTTGTAGTACCATGGTATTTCTTCAAATTCTATTTACTAATTTATTATAGTATCCGTGTGAGTGATAACGAAACAGCACCGTCCTAAATATTCATACATGTGTAGTCATTTATTTGCATATTCATACACCCTTGCAAAAAGTACAGATATTTTTCGTAAGGGTTTATGAATATGCAAATAAATACAATGCGATTCACAAATAAATGGTACAAGTTTACACAAAAAACATATGCACACAACTAAAATATTGTATTTTATGTTAAATATTTTAATATTAAAGTATAATATTTATAACATTTGGAATTGATTTCTGTAAACATGTAGCTTTTTTAGCTCACAAACTTTACAGCATCAATTTATTGAATCTGTATTAAAGCTTCTTGTGAATGTATTTAATATTTGTATTAATTGCAATTACTTAAATGCCCTAAATGTATTTATGGGCCCTCAAAAAAACAGACATTTATTGTTGTGGTTCATAAATCTGAACTTTTTTGTTCTACAGGTTGATAAAAACGCAGAACTTGCTGCCAAATGGAAGTACTGTGCGTTGAGTCAGGAGAAGCTGAAGCGGCCCATAGTCGCCTGTGAGCTGGGCAGGTACGTTATTAAATTATGTACATTAGGGATGTGCATCTCATGACTCAGGCCGATGCAATACTCATCTCGATGCATAACTAACAATACGATACATTAAAGATACTTATGAAGCGGCTACTGATGCGATACGATTCACCCCTATTATGATGCAGTGCGATTCGATTCAACACAATGCGATTTTTTTGCAATGCAGAAAATATGATCACTTTTAATGCCTCAAGGCCTGTTTCATAAAACAAGTTAACCAAATAAGCCAGGCTTATTTCAGTTAGTTTGACTCATTGTCAATGATTTGTTTGCTTATGCTGGGAAACTAACCTGGTCTAAAGCAGACTAACTGTCAGGCTAAGCTGAGTTCCTCTAACACTGACCAATAGCAACACAATGATATTACCACTGACTCTCTCACATACTGTTATTTGACTTTTTTTGAAAAAAATTTTTTATACAGTTTCTAGCCATGCAGCCTTTCTCTCTGGTTTTATGACAGCTGTACTTTTTATAGTTTGCAGAACAGATAGCAGAACATTAAAATCTAAAATTGCTCTTTAAAGCATTAAAATAACTAAATTAAAAGTTAAAATCACTGAATTAAAGATGAAAATAAATAATAAAGAAAATGGCTATTTTAACTGCTATAAGAAACACACATTAACTCATTTGAGCTTAGGACTGTAGCTTACATTTGATTTAGGCTACCTATTACAATAGTCACTTTACAGTCACTGTTATCATAAAAATACACTTATTTCTTTAAAATTCTTACAAAAAATTCAACAAAAGACACATTTAATGTCCAACAACAAATATTTCAGCAAAATGTATATTTTACTCAGAATTATTGCGCTCCATCTGTTTAGCGTGCAGCAGCGCTCGTTGCTCTCACGTAAGCCTCCTGACAGCAAAATAGATATGTTTGCATGACCTTCTGACATTTACATATGAAAAATATACCTGTGACATGTCAGTTATGCACTGAGGAAAACACGACGTCTCAAATGCATTAAACAGCACAGAATATATTCGCTGTTTGCCATGGTGGATCGATTTGATCCATGATCGACATTAAGGGCTGCTTAAAAATAAATGTGCACAAATTAGTGAGATTGTGTGAACTTAATTTGTCGTTTATGGAACCGTTTTAGCCCCGATTGATTTGTTAGGTTATTTCAGGTCAGGTTTTGGACTTTTCCTCAGGTCTCAGCAGTGTTGTGATTCGTCATATTCACGCAGCAGCAGCAGTGGTGATGAGAGAACGTGCTTGAGAAACAGTTTAGAGAGGAGAAATCAATCTACATATAAAATATTGGTCACTTTCTAAATAAAGAAAGTATAGCGCTTCCACTAGTAATCTTCCCATCCCTAAATTGTGCCTGTTTTTGCTTGTAAAGGTGATACACCGTTAGCTCAAGCAGTTATTTATTTATTTATTCAGTAAGTGACGATATGATATGATATGATATGATAAGCAGGATCAGTGCAACTTAATTATCGTCAGATGGTTATTATTACAAAATCAAACCTTCAGGCTGAAATGGGATTTATTTTGACCGAAAATGACTTTCTGCCTTACATAACCTCTGTTCTTTAGATTTACCATTATTATTGCATAACAACCAATCTTTGTTTAACTGTGGTATCTGAAATAAGATCAGACTAACCACCATGAATGGATCCTCACAAAAAAGATCCACAGCTTTCAATAGAATTTGAATTGTTTTGAATAAGCGTCTTTTAGCGACCAATAAGAGTGCTGAATTCACAGCTCTGGTTGGCATATTTTACCATGTTTAAATCCATTCTGCTGAATTTCAATCGTGATGCATGAATCAATGTGAACAATTATGAAAACTATTTTATCTGTACTAAAAATATTATTGCCAGTATTTAGTATGCGTCTACAATATTTCTGCCAAAGCAATGATACTATGGTAGTGAAACCATGGTGAATTTATCATTTTCTGCTTAAAAATCATTTTTCTTCCACCAGACTGTATAATAAAGATGCGATCATTGAGTACTTGTTGGATAAATCAGCGGAGAGGCCAAACGCCGAGGTTGTTGCACACATCCGTAGCATCAAGGTCAGTAAACATGGACAAATGATCATCATACTCTAAATGACAGCGTGTGGGGGAAAAAAGGGTTTCATTCAGTTATATGCCTGCACATGTTGTTTAAACTGTATGTTTTTAATTTCATCATTGACTACATTTACATGCACCCTCCCTCATAATGCACTTTTAAGCGATTTTGCAATTAAGCTTTACCTCATGTAAACACAAACTGATGCAGTTAAGTTCATAATCATTGTAACCATAATCGCATTCAAATATGTGGATTATGACGAGTGTAAAAAAAACTGCATGTAAATGGGAGTGAAAATGGTTGCTTATGTCATGTTAATATCTAACTGCAATTAAGTCTTCTGATTATTTGAAATAATCGCATTATCGGTGCACATGTAAATGTAGTCACTGAGATACTGTCGTAGTTTTTATGAATACTTTTAATTAGTTTTTATTTTTATATTTTCCATGACTATCATATATTTTTACAGTGATTTACAGAAGCCACCCACTAAAATGTCATTCAATGTAACAATATTTTCTATTTAATATGTTCTATTAAAGGGGTCATATAATGCCATTTTTGTACAAGTTAATATGATTCTTTAGGGTCTAAATGAAAAGTTTGTAATATACTTTAAAAATTCTCGTTAGTATTGTAAGAAAACACTCATTTTACCTGGTCTAAAACAGCTCTCTGTTCAGCACGCCATTTCAGTGCATGTGCCTTTAAATGATCATGAGCTCTGCTCACCCCGCCCCTCTGCTCTGTGCTCATTTTTTTTATTACTTATTAATCAGTAACAGACACCGTTATAAACCATCTACAAAAGTAAGCTTAATGTACTGTTACCACGTTAACTTTACCATAGCGTACACAGTTTATAATAACACAATAACCATAACGCGTTGTTCATTACAAACGTGGGATTATGAATTATATTGAGAACGTCGTACATAGAAAACATGCCGTAATGTACACTTGATTTCATGTAATGAAAGTTAGTGTAAACTTTAGCCACATTCATGGTGAAACATGCAAGCGATTAGCAAAGATTAATATAAAGGTTAATAAAAGGTTACACTCACTTCTTCTGGAGGTACAGCAGGAACACGAATTTGGTACCGATCCTTTTTTCAGGAGCAGCTTCTTGGCAAAACCAGCTTTAAACTGACCCTCGTTTATAAAGCAGTCTGGTGAGAAATGATTCGCGCAAACATGAAAGAATTGAGGTTGATCTGGGGGACTATTCCCTTCGAAAAACAAAACTCAGCCACTGCGTCTTCAGCGGTTCTGATTTAGGAAGATCAAAACGACTGCTGTGTTCGTTATTACACCCAAGAACAGAACGCCACGATCGCTTAGAAGCCATTCTGCTCCAGCGTATCAACAATGACAGCTCGCTCAGGGCGGGTCTGTGTTGAAACGCTCCTGTCAATCAACAATCGTGGGAGGGGCCTCCGATCTTGTGACGTCACAAGACGAACAGCTCGATTTGGGACAGGGGAAAACACATTAGGAGATTTAAAAAAAACACTGGATGGATTTTTATCATTATAGGATGGTTGTGTACAGGCACTGCCAACACACATTTCAGTACAATCAACTTGTAAAAGTGGATATAGCATTATATGACCCCTTTAAGGATCACAGTGCAGCCTTAAAAGCTAATTAATTGTAATTTTAAATCATCACAGATCTTTGCCACTATCATTTAGATCCCATTTGTCAGCCAGAAGTCATTTAAAATATAATAAAATATAGTATGATCACTTATAGGATGGAACATTATTTTACCCCTATTTTGATATTTTATTTTCACAAAAGTTATTTGAAACATTAAAGTAGACAATTTACTTAATATGGTTTCGATGCATATAAACTCTTTTATCACTTTTGTTGATTTAATTTGATGCAGACACCAAAATGGGACATCTTGTCTTTGACCCACATCTAGTTTTTATTCATTTTTATTTCAGTTTGAGCTATTTTAGTACACCCCAAATGTTGCCTTGACAACTAGATGAAGAAAAAAGTTTTTAGTTAATATTTATATTATTTTATCTAACAGTTTGTTTGAATGGTTTTAGTTAAATCTAATAAGCCTGGTGTGTTTGACAGGACGTGAAGGAGCTGAATCTGACGGATAACCCAGCGTGGGAGGGTGAGAGGCACAACATTAAAGGGGACTGTTATGAAGACATGCATTGCGGCATGTTCATCTGTCCTGTGGTTGGTCTGGAGATGAACGGAAAGCACAAGTAAGACCACATCTTGTTCATGCACTACTTTTGACTTCAACCACAGCACAGATGAATCATACTTTAATGGGAAAGACCGTAGTTAAAGAAGAAGTGTGTGGTGTTAGTATACTTCTCTCTATCTCAGTGTAATGTGAAGATTCAACTTTAAGCGAGCTAATCATTGGTGGATTCTTCTGAAAGACATTTGGTGTTCAGGAATCTTTTTGAAAAAACACAGCAAAACTATCGGTGCCTAAATGACATGCTTCACCTAAAATAGAATTAAAAGTTCAAATAAAGTTTTAGCCTATACACTGAAAATGTAGTATAATACATTGGTTGGTGGTAGTTTGGGTGTATTTTTTGTCACTATAAATTTCAGTAATGTAAAAATATCACCTGATCAGGTTGAATAACATCTCAAATAACACACTTTTTTTTTTTTTTTTTTAACTTTTCTTTTTTTCCTTCACATTTTGCTCTCAAATCATTAAGCCAGTTTGCTTGGTAGACTTCCAATATTATTTGGGCAGTAACTGTTTCTGCATAGACAAAAAAATATACACTTTCGTGTACAATATGGTAAATTGCTCATAGTTAATGCATTAGGTATCATGAAATAACAATGAACATGTTCTACGGCATTTGTTAGTTTACAGTGGTCATTGTTAATATGTGTTAGTTAATTTATACAATTTGAAATTATAAATGTATTAGAAATGAACATTAAACTGCTATATTAATAAATGCAGTAAAAATATTATTTATTGTTAGTTTAGATTATGATGAAAATATCATAAACAAAAGAATGTAATCTAAAACCAGTTCTGCTAGAGCTTTTCTCTAAACTAACTTGATGACATTTTGCACTAAGCTTTAGTTTATAAATAAATAGTAATAGGTAATAGTTAAATATAGTTAAAAATAAATAGTTAATAGTACTATTAACTATTTATTTTTAACTATATTTAACTATTACATTAATTGATGCTGATTTCAGTATTTACAAACATATTTTTAAAATCAAAAGTTAAGAAACTTGAATGCAAACATTGAACAATTGTATTTTTATTAACTATCATTTTTTAACAATGTATATATAGTTGTTAATTATAATAATAAAATATATATAATTTTAATATTGAAGTCACATTGTATTTTGGTATCTAATGACATTTTAAAATGTGACTAAAGTGGCTGCTGTATTTTGATGTAAATGGATTTTCCATTCATATATAGTCAAACACAGTAAAAATGTCAGTACTGTTCCCTGTGGTTATGCACACAGTGTGATAAACGCAAAGAAAAACCCTGTAGATACTCGCTTAAAGTTTAAAGCTACCAAGTGGAAAATATGAGTTAAGTATCTCTTGATATTTTCCAGTTTTCCTGAGATGGTTCTTGTGATTGTAATCACAGCGCTGTTCTGTGTCTTGAGGTTTTTATACCTGCAGACCTGTGGGTGTGTTTTCTCCGAACGAGCGCTCAGAGAGGTGAAGACTGAAATCTGCCACAAGGTAGGTGAAAAGCGGCGTTCTTGATTCTCTTCAATCTTTCGCATTTCTGTGGCCTGTTATCGATCTCTTCCTTTTGCGTTTGCATTGGCGCTTTATTACAGCAGCTGTTTGTTAATGATGTTCCTGAAACCTTAGACCATAAATGACCAGAGGCATAATGTAATTCATTGTTTACTTTATCAAAATTGTCCACATACATAATCTTAGTTAAATGTCGATCAAAGGTCAGAGATAATGGTTTTCAATAGATCTTAATGTGTTTTCATTTATCGTTCAGTTTTTCATAAAGGCTGTTTTGTTTATCTGCTGTCCTGCTTTGCAGTAGGAGTTTTTCATAGAGCTTTTGTCTATAATATGTTTACACTAATGCACATGCACAGCCTGAACAAGCCTAAAAAAAATTGCTTGTTTTATTCCTATTTTGCACCACAGAAATAAATTATATTTTAAAATAATTTACAATAGAAAACAGCTATTTTTAATTGTAAAAAAATATATACTACAGTTTTTGCTGTATTTGTGATTAAATAACAATCAAAAACATAAAAAAATTAATTAAACATAAAAAAATCGAATTATTCCAAAGTTTTGAGTGGTATATGTTTATATATCAATGGCACTAAAGTTTAACTAACAATCAGATTTCTAGATTAAAGCTGTACTTTCTGTTTGGGAGGGTTACCAAGATGGCCACTTTGACAGTATTTACAATATACTGTGGCACACTTTTAGGTGCTTTATTGCAGACCGTGAGTCACAATTTCACCCTCAAGTCTCTCACATTTATCTAGTTTGACAGTTTCAAATGCGGATGTGGATAATGAGTTGTTATTATAGGTGAAGATAAGCGCTGAGTTAAGCAGTCAGCAGCTCTGGTTGTGTGTTTTTCTTTGTCCAGGTGATTTGTCACCTTTCTCGTAATGCGTGCTCTTTCTGCTGTGTTTACGCTTGTGATTGGACGGAGTTGGACCGTGGCTAATGAGTGCGACTTGTCTTTCACTCTCAGTAGTGAATCATTAACCTCCCAGTCCCCTGCCTTGGTCTAATTGGTTTCAGGCTCAGCTAGCTGCCGTTTCTCTGTGGCATTTGTCTCAATTAATCCGAGCATTAAGGCGGAAATAGGGAAACAGCATCCTGCAGTCCATCTCTTCTCCTAACCGGCATAAACAGGTCAGATCGGTGCATGGCGTGCTGTGCGTCGACAAACAATCAGCTGTATTTGAATATAGAATATAAACCTCTGAGGGTTATCCATTTCCAAGCAAATATTTAACTATTCTTGGTGCTGTTAATCATAACCTGTGGTTACGTATTGCGTTACATGCGTCTAGGTTTTGAATAGGCATTTTTCATTCTGTCTTTAACACCAGGGAAAGCTGACCAGATTGGAGGCTTCAACCTTTTTTTTTTTTTGGTAGTATTACTTAGAGCACAACTCGATTGAGGACCGTGGGCTGAAATAGATATTAAAATATATTTATTAAATTTTAACAAACTTTTTTTTTTTTAATCTTAAAATTTAAATCTAATCTAAAAATACGAATTACTTTAGACATAAAGTTATGCATTGGTGGCATGTTTTTTTTTCACCCAAATTTTCATTTTATTTAATTTTTGATTTCATATGCTAAACTTTTTAATTTATATAACAGCATTTATGCAAATACAGATATCTTAGGAGACGTTCACATGTGAGTAGTACTTGCTCACCTGCTTTCTGTCCACCAGGTGAAATCTGAATAAAGTATCAGCACATCTCTCCTCAAAAAACACTAGTTGAGTAATCATTTTTGTCTGTATCGCAAATGGATGAGACATGGCAGTATATACCATCAGCTGTAGTACCACTTTGTGGTGATCTATTTGACTAAATGTCTATTAGTGGTCATGATGTAAATGTTGGCTATACGGCTATAATTTGTTCTTTTGTCAGCGTCAAAAAATTACATTATTGTTAGCAGAGAATTGTTTTCTATCCAAGTTGCTAAAGAAGCACATTTATTAAGACCACAATGGAAATGAAAGTGCTTGATGTGTTCGGCTGGGGTTTTTATCAGTTCAGTGCAGTTGACAGCACTGAAAATGAAGCACAAAAACTGAACAGTATGAACAGTGAGAAAATCAGTGTTGAAAACAAAATTGACTTGAGCAGATGTTCGTGTGTACATAATTTGCATACAAATTTACATATTGAAAATATGCGGCTTACATTATGAAAGTATTACAGTGACATGCCATAATGATGCTCACTAAACTTTTGACTAACGATTGGCTCTGTAAGTCAAAAATGACAATATTTTCACAATTTTTGGTCAGTTACTATGTATATCACAGTATAGTGTCCTTTGATTGTAATAGCAGTATTTGTTGTATCTTGGATTTCGCCAAGGATTTTTATGCCTTTATTCTTTATTATTTATCCACTTTAAACAGTGCATTATGCAGCAGTTAATAAATAAAAATAAATAGAAGTTACGATTACTATCAACACTACAACAGTTATATTACACTTCACTCACATAACAATCAGTGTTCACGTTTTCAACATTTATACATCGCGAGCTGCATTGCCATGTGGCGTGAATATTGACTCAACAAATTTACACCGTAAAGCAGAAAATGTTCCAGCGAGGTTTCTATTATTTCGTCCTTCATGTCTACTGTGTCCGTGTGGTGCTTTGACGTCAAGAGGAAATAGTGTTTGCTCAGATATGTATGCGAAATACAAGGTTTTGAATGCATGTAGGAGTTTACAAGCCTCTGTGTGAATTTCACTTTCTTTATGACTTTTCGTGGGTGTTTGCTCAGACACAGTCCCCTGGTTTTAAAATGAGTGTGCTATTGATGACTTCGACCTCTGTGGTGAGACGCCATGATGGTTGTATGGGAACCTTAGCGTGCTGGAGAACTTTATGCCGGTGCCACAGTTCTAGACAATCCAGGGCTTCTGGGAAACTTGCGGTCTCAAATTTATTCGCGAACATGCTCTCTTTTTCGATAAGCCATGGTAAGTCACCAATCCCGTAAACGCAGATATCCCTGATGTATTGTCCTGTAGAAACAAACACAATGGTTTTGGTATCCATAGACACAAGATTGCAGACCGATGTTTACATGAAAATACAGACTGTTGTAGGGAAGATCTATGGTTATTATTTCTGTGCAAAAGCCTCAATTGGCTCAGTCTTAAATAAATGCAATTTCAAGCTTTCTAATAACAGGGTTCCTTCGGGACTTTAAAAAGTCCTAATTCTCCCCTTCCGCAAATTAAAAAGGTAGTTAATCGGAGCAGAAAAATGTAAATTCATTAAGTCATTCCATTAACTGTTACATGCACTGCATTTTTGTTTTGTTTTCCAACACAAATATCTTAAGCCTTAAATCAAAATATATTTACTTGAGATGCAAACTGAACATATTCAGTCTTGTTTTCTGAGAAATTGTGAATTTATACTTAAAACAAGGGGGAAAAAACACCCATTGTGTATGGGGAAAAACATTTCATTGTGTATGAAATTACACAGTATAAAAAATGCATTGCTAATTCAAGACATTCACTTTTGCAGACACATATAGATTGTGTTCCATTCAGTTTATTCCTTAAATTTACTTTACTTGGTCTTAAAAAGGTAAAAACAAAAATATATTACATTTGCCTTCATAAAACCTGCAGAAACCATGGATAAACGTGGCATTGTATACTAGAAATATTGTTGGTTCTGTGACAAATTGCTTTTGATAAAACCGTATCCTGTGTCAGCGTAAAAAGGGTTCGCTTTACATTCTCGTACCTTTACAGCCCTGGTGTACTGTTCCTTCTTGGTCCCTCCATTTGATTGCACGAATGTTACCTTCCCATTCGCCTTCTACATAACTGCCAGGTGCTTCTGAGTAAACATGCAAGACCAATTTTATGATAGTGAGATCAAATGCTTCTGAGCAGGTTTGTGTCATTGATATTTCTGTTATCTTGCTTAATCACAGACTGGAACCGAGTCAACATTGCATTCAAAAGCCAAACATACTCACGATTATTGCGTTCTGACTTACCCTTCATGTGGTTTAGCGTCACCCAGTAATGCTCATCTGGGCTGAAGGTGTCTCTTGACCACTCCAGCAAGTCTTTGGCCACCTTGTCATTGAGGACGAACTCCACAAACGGTCTCGTCAAGGAGTAATAAGCAGTCCCGAAGTAAATTGTCAGGTTGTGAGGAGGTGGCCCCTTCTTTTGTCCCTTGCCTTTTGGTGCCACATGGGTGCCCTTTACCTCCTCGTACTGAAACTCAGTCCTGTGCTTCATAGTTGGTGGCTGCTTGATTCCTGGCGTCATGTTCCTGTCTTTCCATTCGGGTCCTTGCATGTACCGGACCAGCTCCAGGTTGGTCTGGATTGGGAAGTCCTGGCCGCACAGATTTATAACTCTTTTCCATTTTGTAGGATACTTCAGCAGGTCCTTCATGCAGTTGATGTCAGCCTGCAGACGGGAAAAGCCAGCGTAAGTCACTTTTTCGTTAATGGACGCCACAAAGACGTTTGGGAAACACCCAGCTAGGTTTCGGACGCTCGTCTTGTATTCCTCCGGCGCTTTTGCGTCTATGTGAATGCAGTACACGTTCTGTGGCACATAGATGGCTCTCAGTAGCCGCACAAACGTTTCCAGCTCTTTGTGTATGGTGATTATGAAAGCCAAAGGAAAGTCTTCTTCTTCTTTGCTCAGCGGCGCTGTAATAAAGTGCAGATCTGACTGCAATAAAGTGCAGTTTGTGTCCAGTTTGGTCTCATAGCTGATTTTCTTACAGTCTTTTCGCTGCCATGTAAACCGAGGAGTTGCAGGTGGAAGAATGTCACAGCTTTTGGGGGCTGGTGTGGTTTGGCTGCTCAAGTCATTCGAAGGAAGTGGGGTGTTGAGTATTTTGGCTTTCAGGTAGATGGCGGAACATATTAGGATGCAGATTCCAAGGCAGAAGAGAAAACTGCACTTGGTGTTCTCAAGCTGGACCATAATAGTCCAGCATCTGAAAAGCAGCTACAGACCTCCTGAAACAGAGCACAAGAGGAAAATATTAAGAGAGGAAATTGTCACAACATGGGGAAGTGCTCAAATACCTCTTTCTGTTAATCATTAAATAAGCACTGAACCAAGAACCTTCTGGCATAACAGTTCGTTAATCATGTTGATGAAGTGAAAGAAGTCTCTTCTGTTCATCAAGTCTGCATTTATTTGATTAAAAATACAGTGAGAATGATGGTAATATTGTGAAATATTATAATTTGAAAGAAATGTTTCCTATGTGTGTTAAATGTAATTGCTGTGATCAAAGCTGAATTTTCAGCATCATTACTCCAGTCTTCAGTGTCACATGATCCTTCAGAAATCATTCTAATATGCTGATTTGCTGCTCAAGAAACAGTTTTGATTATTATCAATGTTGAAAACAGCTGTGCTGCTTCATAATTATGAGGAAACCATGATGCATTTTATTTTTCAGGGTTTTTTGATGAATAGAAAGTTCAGCTTTTTTTTTTTTTTTTTTTTTTTTAAGTGGAAATCTTTAGTAACATTATAAATGTCTTTATTGACTCTTTTGATGAATCGAATGCATCCTTGCTAAATAAAATATTCATTTCTTTCAAAAAAGAAAAATGTTTTTAGCTTAAATTATACACATTTTAATAACACTTTTACTAAAGAATTGTTGTACTTTAAACAAATATATGCTTGACTTTACCCACTTTTACCCAAGTCAGAATTGTTTTTGTGGTAATCAGTATCACAGAATCATTAAAGGGATAGTTCACCTAAAAATGAAAATTCTGTCATTAGTTACTCACCCTCATGTCGTTCCAAACCCGTAAGACCTCTCCATTCATCTTCGGAACAGAAGATATTTTTGATGCATTCTGAGAGCTCTCAGACCCTCCATAGACCGCAAGGATCCTAACACGATCAAGGTCCAGAAACATAGCAAGGAGATCGTTAAAATAATCCATGTGACATCAGGGGTTCACGGAAACTGCGTACGCTCTTCTGTGTCAGCCACATACCAGATACGCTATTTTTGTTCAGATCAAAGCGTAAATATACATAGAGGACGTATCCGCGCAGTGCGGCTGACACAGAAGAGCATACGCAGTTTCCATCCAGCGGATATTGTCCAAAATGGCGCTACGCTGACGTAGAGGAGACGAACTGTTGAATAAACTGTTATTTTTATTTCCTTTGCATACAAAAAGTATTCTCGTAGCTTTGTAAAATTACGGTTGAACCCCTGATGTCACATGGATTATTTTACCGATCTTCTTGCTACGTTTCTGAGCCTTGATCGTGTTAGGATCCTTGCTGTCTGTCTGTCAAAAATATCTTAATTTGTGTTTTTGTTCTCTGAAGATGAACGGAGGTCTTACGGTTTTGAAACGACATGAGGCTGAGTAATTAATGACAGAATTTTCATTTTTGGGTGAGCTAACCCTTTAATTAAAGATTACGTGTAACACTTACCATTAGTTAATGCATTACATATTGACAAGTAATAAACAACCTTTTTTTTTTTTTTTTTTACAGCATTTATTAATCTAGGTTAAAGTTAATTAATATTGATTAATTATTGCATCATGTTTATTCAAAATACATTGTATTATGTTTATTTACAGCTTGAAATATTACTATTATATGTAGAAATTAACATTAACCACATATCTACACATCTAGATGTTTGAAATACTTATAATAATTTCAAAATTATTATTATTATTTTTTTATCGATGACATTAAAGTGGAAGTGAAGGAGTCAGTTAAGTCTACATTATTTAGTAAAGTGATTTCCACTTTGATTAAAAAATATATAACAAACATGATTAATGTAACCATTTTAAAGAAAAAAGGTTGTTTTGTTATAGCTTTTGGAGCAAGGGCGCTGCCATCTTGCAGTACCACAGCGTGTGACGTCACGGGGTTGGTTCGCTCCGATGGCCAGTATCGTAATATAAGCATTTCTTTATATTTTGAGCACACAAATGTTATTTTAACAGACAAATAATTTGGTTTTCACCATCATTTGGATGAGTATTCAACATCAAACTGTCTATATGCTAAGTTTTGATCGTGGTATCCCAAACATTGTTTTCATAATGCTAGGCACAACTTGATGTAAACAAACAACGCTTCATACAATATCATTCATGTCGCATTTTTTTGTTATTCAGACCATTCAGACATATGCATTACATTGACTGGTTCACCAGTTGTATCTATCATATTTTATGTTCACCTGCGAATACAATTAGCTTTCCTGCTGTTATAAGGCTGTAGTGTTTAACTAATCACCTCTCTGAACGATCGGGCCAGTGCTGATTCCTCAATAAAGTTTATCGTTCTCACGTGTTTTAAGCCTTGTCAGTTTAAATATTAAAGTGTTTTAAGCCATTCAAGCATGAGACAGCACGAAATAGATTTCAATGCGGTACTTACACGCTGTGATAGACCTTTTCTGAAAGAGATTTAAATGCGGTACTCGCGCGTTGTGATAGATCATTTCTGTTCGCGCCGGTGGCGCCACACACACACACACACAAAAAGCCACAGCTCGGCTCGGACAGCACGTGAGTACCAAATTGAGCTTTCTTTCGCGCCTTCATCAGCAAATGCACACAAAAGCACGTCGGAATGACAGTCTTGAGGAGTATTCACGTAAACGAGTATTGTTTCCGATCCGCACTTTACCCCAAACCAGCAGGTTCACGACTTCTCCAACCCCTACTGCTCGGTCCCATCGCCGTATCGACTCAAATGCATAGGCAATTGCACTTATTATGGACTCAACAGTGCTTTCAAGGTCATCTTCCTCCATTTCAAAACAAGCGTGTGTTCAAAATGTAAAGAAATGCTTATATTACTATACTGGCCATCGGAGCGAACCAACCCCGTGACGTCACACGCTGTGGTACTGCAAGATGGCGGCGCCCTTGCTCCAAAAGCTATAACAAAACAACCTTTTTTCTTTAAAATGGTTACATTAATCATGTTTGTTATATATTTTTTAATCAAAGTGGAAATCACTTTACTAAATAATGTAAACTTAACTGACTGCTTCACTTCCACTTTAAGGTGAATCATGTCACTACATGAAATTCAGAGGAGTTTTAGAGCACATGTCTTGGGTGGCTCCGTCTCAGCTGTGTTGTGAAGTCATGGACAGAATTGATCATATCATTACATACATGGACAAACATATTTTTGAACGGGCGTCTCCATTACTCAAGAGCATTTGTTGACTCATAATGACGCATAATGGTGTGGTCCCCTATCATACCCTTTGACAGTAACGCCGATTGCCTTTAAATCTCTATGAGGGTACAAAAGTCTTTTCCCACCTGGATGTAACTCTCTTGTGTCACTCTTTTCTAAGCGCAGCAACCCTTAGGTTTCCTTTTAATAGCACCCCAGAGAGCTGCGTTCACTGCTGGAGGTCCCAGTTGCTGGACACAAATGAGTTTTGGATATCGCTTCTGCTAAGTCGTTTAATGAACCCTCAGGGGTTTATAAAACACGCTGACATTGTCCATTGTCACCTTAAAGAATGAAAAGCACACCATTCTATCAGCATCATGTAGTGTGTATAGTGTATGACCTATTACACTTTAGCTCGAGTTCGAGTAGATATTTCTATCAAATCAATTCTAGTTTAAAGGCATCCAGAAGATTGCAAAAAATGGTGTGATGAGATTTTAACAACACTGTATGACGTAATGGTTCCTTAGAAGGCGTGACTGAGTTTCATTAAAAATTAAGTGTGTCATTTAGTGAGTATACCTAATTTTTCAGTGACATGTAATGATAAAACAGTTTAAAATGATTTAACAACTTATTTTGCTAAGTATGTTTAAGCTTTTAAGAGCATTATACTGCATCACCCCAGTATTAGTTTACTATTGTGAAACTATGATAGTTTTTAATAATATTCTTCTTTTTATATTTTCTGTTTTCATTTATTTTTTAATTTATTTATTTTAGTGTGTATTTTTGTCATTTTATTTTCGTTTTCTTCATTAGTTCTTTGGTTACGTGCAATGGGAGTATTGCGAGTTCTGCAGAAAATAGATCAATATGGCAGGATGCTGTGGTTTTGCTTAATGCTTCTATGTAAAAAACAAATGTATTTCTTTTGAAATGCATCATCAGCATCCTATTTAAGAAATATAATTGTTAAACTGTGAACACCACGTGTTATAAAACATTTTATGTTATTAAAGTCCTCTAAATTTATCTTCTTGACCAAATTTTAGCATAGGGATGTTGATGCATGTTTTTTTTGTTTTTTTTGGGTGACATAATTAATGGTAACCGATGGCTTTAACTGATGGCTGTATTAGACTATATTGACTGTTGTTTTGTACAGTGATGAAAGAAAGAATCCAACCTGACAGCTTGTGTACTCACCATTTAGCTGATAACTTTATTAGGAATTGCATTATCATGAATGGTTATGGGCAAATTGTAATAGCAGTTGCTCAGGTAACTCGGCAAACAAACCATTTACTAAAGAAAACTTGCGCAGCTTCTACTTTAGTGGAAACTTTTACATCAAGCGTAAATTGAACAGTAAACTGAAATCAAATGTAGCGCAAATGTATAGAGTTTTGCAGTCTAGGAAGTCTTGACTATGGATTGATTAAGGAAGTGTTTAAAAAGCACATGAACTTGAACTTTAAACTCATTCCAGATGTACAGTGGCGTTGCTGTATTAATCGCAATGCTATATATTAACCACTTCCTGAACTTTAGTATATATGCTTTCATACAATCTCAGTGCCATTACATGGTTTTTTTATCGAAAGATGATTCATTTTCTAAATGTCTCAGTAGTTGTTAGATAGCAAATGACCTAAGCACCTGCTAAGATAACGAGTGTCCAATCAAACCTCAGGCTTCAAGAGTAACAGATTGGTATGACTAACAACATGCTGATGGAGAAAATATGATTTTTTTTTCTACTCTGACAATATAACCAGCCTTTATACATTATACATTTTTTTTTGTAGTTAAAAAGTAAAATGAAAGCTCTTTACAGGCTCTCCCCTACACATGTTTTGTTTTTCTGAAGCATAAACATCAAGTGCATTAGACACAGGCCAATAAATCCATGAGTCAGAGTGTGCTTACCTTTCAGCTCAAGCCGTTTCCACTCCTTTAAATAGGAAATGGGATTAAACATTCACAAACGCGCTATCATCCGCATGACCTCTTGTCTAAAAGGCTCCTCCGTGAGCTGAAATCCCTGCCAAGCGCTTACTGTCAGCGTGTTTGTCTTTCTCTGAGAGAGAGTGAAACTGCTCGGGGGTGGTATGATGTCGCTGTGTGTGCTCAGTAACACTCCCCATGGGAGGACAGGAGGAGGAGCGTGAGGAGGTGAAAAATGGTTGGCCCAGCCCTTGCTGTAATTTGCACCTCTTTTGCTTTTTAACACACTTATCTCATGAGAATCGTATTGTCGTCAAGCATGGCGTTTCATCTTTAGCACAACGTCTAACCAGTTCTGTAACCTGTTGTATTCAGCAGAACTGGTTCGACGTTTTATATGGTTTCAGGTTTACCGTCAACTAAAGCGGTTTTATTGGTACTGAATGCCTTTCATACACCGAGGTAGTGGGGAATTAGTTGCTTCAATTTGTAAATGAATACTTGCTAATTCTGTTATAATTAGGTCAGTTCTTTTACTATTTGCATTTTGCAATTGTGACTAAGGTCAATCCATATATAGTAGCTTTGTGTAAATAACAGGCTAGAATTTTACATTTTTATTGCAGAGATGCTTTTTAAATTTGGAATAATATGCATTGAGGAAATTGTGCACAATAAGATCAGGAATGTGGGAATTAGTTATTAATTGGTTCAGTTTTAAACAAATAGTTGTCATGCATAAAAGTGAATAATCTGACATCATTTATTCACTTAGTTTGATTATTTGCATTTTGAATTTGAATAAGACTGTCAGGCTTCAGAAATAACAAAGCTAAAAATAGTTACTTTAATATATAGCAGCTTAAATAACTGGCCAAAATTGTACATTTTTACTGCAAAAATGCTTGTGGAAATTATGCACTTCTAGTAGCTTTCAGTAACGTGGGAATTGGTTCGGTCTTAAACAAGTAGTTGCCGTCATGCATAAAAATGAAAATTCTGTCTTCATTTAGTCGTGTATTTTGATCACTTTGAATGTGAACAAGGATGGTCAAGATGGTCAAAACAAAAATAGCTATTTTAGCAGTCCATATATGTATCTGTGTAAATAGCAGACCAAAAATGTACATTTTTATTGCAAAAGTGCTTTTTAAATTTGCATAAGAATGTGCATTGAGGAAGTTGTGCACAATCAGATCAGAAAGTAAATTGAAAATCCATTTTGATTTTCATAATGACTTGATTACATTTTTAAACAAATAGCTGCTATCTTTTGTAAAAATGTAAATTTTGTCATCATTTAGTCATTTATTTTGATTATTTGCATCTTGACTGAACAAGGAAATTTGGAATAATTTGCATTGAGGAAATTGTGCACAATAAGATCATGAATGTGCATTAAGAAAGTGCTTTACTATCATGCATAAAAATAAAATTCTGTCATCATTTAGACATTTATTTTGATCATTTGTATTTGAAATGTGAGCAAGGACTGTCAAGCTTCAAAAATAACAAAGCTCAGTAAAACAAATAGCCTATACTAAATTTTACAGCCAAAATAATAAAAGGGAATTGTGCACAATATGATCTAGAAAGTGAATGGTTACGGTTAGTGATTTTATGGTTTCAGGTTTACAGTTGACTAAAGCAGTTATAATGGTCTTAAAGAACGGTTTTCATACGCATAAGTAAGGTGCAGTGGAGAATTAGTTTGTTGATTTCTTAAAATTCTGTAATCATTTAGTTGTTTAGTCATTTGCATTTTGAATGTAAACAAAGAGTGTCAAGCTTCAAAAATAGCTACTTTAGCAGTCCATGTAAAGTAGCTTTTAGAAACAAGACCAAAATATTACATTTGTATTGCAAAAAACGTTTTTTGTTTAATCTGCAATAACGTGCATTGAGGAAACTGTGCACAGTAAGATCAGGAATGAGTATTAAGGAAGTAAATGCTGTCAGTTTTGATTTTTATGTTGACTTTAAAGCATCAACCAGATTTAGTTTAGTTTGTTTAGTAGATGCTGCAGATTTGTTTCTCTCTCCAGTTTTACCTTCATAATCTTCATCTCTGTTTGCTCTCTCCACCTCCTGTTCTTTTCTTCAGATGCTTGTTTTGCAGATAAATATGATTCCAGATGCATTAGCTCCTTGTTTTTTCCCGACCTGAGCACAGAGACAGAAAGCGACTGACCTGTAGTGAGCCCTTGGGTTGGCGGTCCGTGCGTTTGCTGATGAGTGAGGGAGATTAGCGCTCTTGTGTGTGCCAGTGCTGCTCGTGTGCAAGACAATAGCTGCTGCTGAATGCCTGTGTCATTGTGTGTGCGTTTGGCTTTCGGTTAACTTAGTCATCAATGCAACATTTTTCTGCTTTCCAGGCAAAGCCGTCATACCTGCTTTATGACCTGTTTAGTGACACATAACAGTTCTCCAGTTTGTGCACTGTGCTTTCAGACAGTTTTTTTTTAGGTAATTGGGTATTATCATAATCTTATCATAGACTTTACTACACTTTACTACATAATGATTATTGGAGCGTGTTTTACAAGAAAATGCTTTTTCAGGTTTTTATTGGCCTCAAAATTTTACATTCAGTTTAGGGATGCGCGATATTGGATTTTTGACGATATACCGATATATTTCCTTTTGTTTGGAAACAAAATTAATCATTTTAATTTTGGTTAGTTTTTAACAAGAACTTATTAGAATTAAATAAAAAATAATGAAGGTTTTTTAACAGTACATTGAAACTTTGAAAATAACTATAAATAAACTATATCAATCGCTTTTTGCATTTTTTCCCCCAGAAAGATGCAGTGTTAACCCTAACATTTAATTTTAAAGGGTTACTCCACCCCAAAATGAAAATTTTGTCATTAATCACTTACCCCCATGTCGTTCCAAACCCGTAAGAGCTTCGTTCGTCTTCGGAACACAATTTAATTATGTTTTTGTTTTTCTTTCTTTTTTTTAATTTAACTTTCACTTTATGTATTCTTTTTTTTTTGTGCCAAAACTAGTCATTTAACAGTATTTAAATTTTTGCGTAATTTTAATATTCACGTTCTTGTGTGTGTGTGTGTGTGTGTGTTTTTTTAGTGTGGAGATCCTTTCCAAGAAGACGACCTTGTGATGCTGAATGGGTCTAAAGAGGAGGTGGAGAAGCTACAGAAGGCTATGGAGCAGCGCCGATTAAAGGCTAAAACGGCAAAAGTAAATTGATGCCTTGCTGATATAGAATTGCAGTGGTCTTTGGGATGTGCTTGGTGGAAGCTAAGATTAAAAATTCCCAGTAAAAGCAAATTAATCATGAAAGTGAAAGTCGTGACGTATTGTCAAGTATGGTGACCCATACTCGAAATTGGTGCTCTGCGTTTAACCCATCCAAGTGCACACACACAACAGTGAGTAGTGAACAAATGCACGCACACACACACACACACACACCGTGAACACACACCCGGAGCAGTGGGCAGCCATTGCTCCAGCGCCCGGGGAGCAATTAGGGGTTCGGTGCCTTGCTCAAGGGCACCTCAGTCGTGGTATTGAGGATGGAGAGAGCGCTGTACATTGACTCCCCCCACCTACAATTCCTGCCAGCCCGAGACTCAAACTCTCTAACCATTAGGCCACGACTTCCCCTGTGTCACAATGTAATTTGTAAGAGATAAGGAAATGAAAATGCACCCTCAACATACTGAATGAGCAAAAACTGCTTTCACTTCCTTTTTTTTCACTTCCATATTTTTTTATTTCATATGATTTCAGACATTTTTAAGAACACTTTTCATGTTAGGCATTTTTTTGTTGCAGAAATCAAAGAAGAGCAAAGTTACTAAAGTCTCCAAGTCGCTGGATTCAACAGGTACTGTTTGCATTATAAATCACATTAACGTTTCTGATCAGTATGTAGAATTTCTTGTACAAATGATCAGCAAAGCAGTAGTTGAGCCAGAAATGAAAATAAGGTATTTACTCACCTTTATCATTCCAAGCCCTTATTCATTTCTTTCTTTTCATATGAAACACAGATCAAGATTGTGTTTCCTGTAAAAGCGTGAATGCATTTCGTTGTCCACTGATAATCATCAGCGCTTCACCAGAGCTGTCAAACCTTTTTTTGCAGCATGTTACAATCAACCATGTGACGATGATTCGATGCCACTGTCTGTGATGTAAAGTATTGAGCAATGCAATATTGAGCAATTCAGTGCAGTGTTAAGACTGATATTTAAACTTACATTACATTTAATATTTTACTATTATTTATACACTATTAGCGATTGTCATATTGTAAGTGATTTTCAGATTTTTAATTCTTGAGCTTTTTAGTTTTTAATAATTACATGTATATGATTGATTTGGTTTTGTAAGACTTAGAATATAGGTGCGCAAGTCATACGAGCTGCTTTTGTGATGCTGTTTTATCCATTTTAATGCTGTTATACAGCAGTTCACCATCCGCTTCAGTTCAAGTTCGTTGTTTGAGCTGTTGAATTGTGATTAGGAGTGAGATTAGAAGACTTTTCTAGGTAGAAGAATGCTTAGATTTGCCTCACAGACGTAATTCCTGTGGGTGGAGTTCTCTGTATTTAAACAGCCCCTGTCCTTTTGCACATATTGTGTGAAAGCTGTACCTGGTTTGCCGGCTTTACCGGCATTGCATCATCAGGACAGCTTTGTTGAAAGATTGAGAGTGACTTTAAAAGAATGAGCTCAGTAAGAAATTCAATCACACTAGTCTCATGTTAACGCCTATAATGGCACAGTAGACCTTTATCAGTTTTCTCACTGTTTAGGACATTGATATCGAACAGCGTTAGATTATAATTAACTCAGAAGTTAAAACTCAAGATAACCGCAAATGCAAACTGGACCAATATGAAGCTTGTGATGAAAGTCTGCTTTTGTGTCAGTCACAAGACAGGACATTTTAAAGAATAAAAAACACTTCCCTGCCAGAATTTCCCATAGACCTTCATTGCAAGTGCAATTTTTAATAAACTGAAAGACGAGATAAATGAGGTCTGTGGTAACTGGCAGTACATCACAGGTGCTGTGGATAGATATTGAACCCATAACATTCCTTTCATCTTTATTACCAATTATGTGAGGAATGAAGGTTAAACTTTGTGTAGAAATGACTGACAGGAGTTATCGGTGTAGGACAAAAGTCAATATACACTGAAACTTCTTATCCTTCAGTATGAATCAGGCTAAAGTAAAGTTGACGTGATTATCCGTGAGATAATCGCAAATCATCTGAGGTCATCAAAACGATAACAAAACACACTGACACAAATACAAATTCTATTCAAATTGGAATGAAACTATAATTATCCTTTTATAGATGCATTCAGAGAAGGGAAAACTGCCTGCCTTTAGTCGTGTTTAAATAGATTTTGTCTTTAAATTCCTTATATCTGCAGCAGTCGTTCATTTTTCAGTTGTCAGCTGTAAAACATTTAAAGAAAAATAAAACATTCTTGATTTTTGCTGTATTTGAGGTGGTACACAACCTTTAGACATGTTCCTCTAAAGACAGCCAGATATCACAATTCAGAACCTCTTTGTTTGCCCTACTGAAATGGGGAAGCCACGCTGGCTGCATTTACTGCACTTCATAAATGTTTCCTGTATGCTATTTGATTGTATATTAACTAGTGAACTGTTAATAAGCTTTAGTAATTTCATTTAAGATGAGATCATCCTGTGGTTTCATGAAAAGTATGTTGTTTTCTGTGCTGCGATGCATAGCTGTGCATAACATGTCTGTCTTTTTTTTTAGTTTTTTTTATTAACATCAAGATGCTAGAGTAAACATGATCATATAAATTTAGTTTGAAATGGTCATGCATTGTGGCAAATACATTTTTTTTTAACATTTAATATGAGCTACTAATTGAAATGCTGTGTATGATAGATTTCAATTTACTTTTAGAGTATAACATGTCACAGTGGGACTTAACAAATATTTACTTAATATTAATAATATATAAAATTTATTTATTTAATATTATTTTTTGTGTATTTAATGTTAGTCATCTGTAAACATCAGCTTAACCTCTTATCTCACATATTCTCAGAAAGCATTGTTATATGTGTGTGTGTGTGTGTATGTATACATATGAACACATATGTGAACATATGAAATGAAAGTAAATATTTAAAAAAAATAATTAATTTATCAAATTTATACAAACTATATTGACATAAAAAACATTAACTTGAAAATTAAAATATGAAAAAATACAAATAAAAACTAATTTAAAATATTAATAAAAACTCTAATATCTCAGTGATACTAAAATAGCACTGGTTTGAACTTCCCAATAGTGGTTGAACAACTAATTGTAGTAATTTATTAAAATAGTACAAGTACTAAATGTTGTTGTTGTTTTCTCTCTCTCTTGCAGGAAGCTGTGACACCTCAGAGACTAAATCTTCACCACTGAATGGAGAAGCCAGCAGTGGAAGCTGCAGTGATTCAGGTATCCCAGCATGCCAGAGTACACAAGGGCTAGATGTACATGTTAAATGGAAATATGTGTAAATGTTTTTGAAAGCACATTCATATCAGTGTTGGTTTCAAAAATGTGTCTGTAGATGTATTTCATCACTTCTCCTCTTGGAAATCTGATGCAATTTCAACTTCCAAAGAAATATATTGCTGCATTAATTCCCGATATTATGCAACATGGTCATGTCATGTGAAACAGTTATCACTGCATACTGGTTACCATGGTGTTTTTACATAGTAAGCAGTAAACATACTATGCAGTGTGCTGAAAGCAGTTTATGGTAGTATGCATTCATTATATTCATCTGGACAGTAGATGGCAGCAGAGGAAGTGAACTCATGTTACATTTTACAACTCCAGCACCAGCTTTAATGTTAGCAGTGAATGAAATTGACCTTTTGCTGGAGTATATGATGCATATTAAAATAATTATGTATACTACTGTTCAAAAATCTGGGCTCAGTAAGATTTTTTAAAAATGTTTTTAAAAGAAGTTTCTTATGATTACCAAGGTCAAAAATACAGTAAAAACAGTAAATATTGTCAAACATGATTACAATTTAAAATAACTGTTTTCTATGTGAATGTATTGTAAAATGTAATTTATTTCTGTGATCAAAGCTAAATTTTCAGCATCATTACTCCAGTCTTCAGTGTCACATGATCTTCAGAAATCATGCTGATGTGCTGCTCAAGAAACATTTCTGATTATCAATGTTGAAAACAGTTGTGCTGCTTCATATTTTTGTGAAAGCTGTGATTCTTTGAAGAACAGAATTTATTTGACATCTATTGTAACATTATAAATGTCTTTACTGTCTCTTTTGATCAATTTAGTGCATCCTTGCTAGAACAAAATCACCCTAAACTTTTGAATGGTAGTACATTTACATGTAATAATAGGCATTTAAGTACGCATCATACAAATATGAAAGTATAAGTTCTCAATGACCCTCTCGATTTCAATGCTAATACCAGCATGAAAAATATAATAACGCAAAACATCTTACTAGCCATCATTTTCTCAAAGTGTGGTGTCCTCACATGAATCTGTGCAAGCCACACGGGATATTAACAAACAAATGAATTACCCTTACTATACAAATGAAGTGGTCATGTCATTTAGGGACATGTATGTCAGGCTTCTCTGTTCTCTTGTCCTCAAAAAGAGAGCTGTTATATCTGTCAACCTGTATGTAGGGCTGGACCAGAATATTCAATTATTCGAATATTCGTTCGGTGGGTTGGCATTCGATTTTCAATTTTGAGATTCGAATATCCTTTTTTTTTTTTTTCAAGAACACCTGGCATCCCCCGCGAAGCGGTTCTCAACTTGTCCGCCTGGCTGAACATCTGCACCAGCAACAGACCGTTCGCCAATGAAAGACGTTCGTGCTGACCTACAGCATGCATATATGAGCCCGCTTAGCGCGCTTGCCGCACGTCTACATTTGACATAATGAACCTAAGTGCGCAAAAGACGCGACATGTGAACGGACCCTCTGCTATCACAAAACCGAATGCGATGCATGCGTTTTCTTTCAGTCAACTGTCCCGAGATGCGAGCGAAAGTCTTGGGTCAGCGTGCAGTAGCTCTAGTAGTGCAGACGAGATGCGCCGATGTGAAGCGCATTGAGAGAGTGAAAGCGAGAAGACGCAGATGACTGATTTAATCTGATATTTTGTGTGGATTTATTTACTCATCTAACCTACATGCTATATTCAATAAATGTTTGCAGGAATTTCCCTCATTATAAACTCGAAAGCTGCAGGAATGAGTAAAACTATGCGATATAGCCTACACACAAATTCAGGACCTGATTAAATATAACTCTATTATACAGAGATTTGTGAAATAAAATTCCATGACTTTTATAAAACTTTTCCATGCCTAGAAATTGCTGTTTTAAAATCTCATAGCTTTTCCAGGTTTTTCATGACTGTACGAACCCTATAAAAGCAACACGCTTTCAATCACTAAAGATTGGTCCTCTCCCTCCTCTAATCACATGCCGGATCCATTACCCCGCTTTATTCCGGGACCTTTAAATTTACAAAATTAAGCACTGGGCTACCTTATTAAAAGTATTGCTCTTAACAGACCTGTGTGTGTTTTGTATCACTAGTGCAGTGTCCGTTCTCGGAGCATATAAGCCCTGCTGCCCGCGTGAAGCACGCCGCTTCCGGCTCGCACTGTTCTGTAGTTTATTAAAAGTTTATTAATTATGAACATGTCGCGTGTCCATATTGCACCAAAATGCTACACTGCACTCCCTTGGGTCCGCAGCAACACACATGCCACACGCGAAGTCATTGGCTGAACGGTTCTCGACACAATAAAAAAGCAAACAGACAGACAGACGCACAGAGATTCCTGCCTTTGTTGGAGAGAAGAATATGTTCAGCCCCTCCCTCCGAAGCTTCGAATATTCGGTGTTGATTACTATCGAAGCTTCGAAGCTCAAAAAATGGTATTCGGACCAGCCCTACCTGTATGTGCACATTAGGTTTAAAGGCTATAATCTAGAAAGACTTTAAAATAAGAATATACTCATGTGCAATGAGGACAGTCATGCAGAATTATGAATAAGGGCACACATAATGTTAGTTTGCTGAAAAAAATCTGCTCATCCTCAGGCCATCCAAGAGTTTGTTTGTTCATGGGAACAGATTTGGAGGAATGTAGCATTGCATCACTTGCTCATCAATGGATGCTCTGCAGTGAATGGGTGCCGTCAGAATGAGAGTCCAAACAGCTGATAAAAACATCACAATAATCCACAAATAATCCACACCACTCCAGTCCATCAGTTAAAGGGTTAGTTCACCCAAAAATGAAAATTCTGTCATTAATTACTGACCCTTGTGTCTTTCCAAATCCGTAAGACCTTTGTTCGCCTTCGGGACACAAATTAAGATATTTTTGATCAAATCTGAGAGCTCTCTGACCCTCTGTGGACAGCAATGCAGCTGAAATGTTTCCAGGTCCAGAAACTGTGCATGGACATCGGTAAAATAAGCCATGTGACATCAGTGGTTCAACCGTAATTTTACAAAGCTCTTTTCAGTGCAAAGAAAACAATAATATAATTTATTCAACAATTCTTCTCCCCGAGTTACCGTCTTCTGCCATTTTGAAGAGTATCCAGTGAATGTAAACAATGTAATCAGCGTTGTTTATGTTCAGCATGCGCACGCTTTCGCTGAACGTAATCAGCGTTGTTTACATTGATTACGTTGTTTATGATTAGTGGATACTCTCCAAAATGACGGAAGATGGTAACTCGGGGAGAAGGATTGTTGAATAAATTCTTTTTGTTGAGTCCATAATCCATAATGATGCTTCCTCCAGTGACAAAGTCCATCTCCTGTTGTCCTTTCACTTCAAAATCCATCAACACGTTGGTTTCAGACTGTTTTGTCAAACGGTGCTTGATCTGTGCAGATTTCTCTCCTGATTCAGACCAGACAACTTTTTCAGCAATTTTTTTTTTTTTTTTTTTCCCCCAGAAAAATCAATATTATGGATGGAGTATTATAGCTGGAAGCAATAGTTTGAAGTTTAAAATGTCTTAATGATAGGTTTATTTCTCACAAATATGCACCTTCACAAGATGTTAACTGATGGACTGGAGTGGTGTGGATTATTGTGATGTTTTTATCAGCTGTTTAGACTCTCATTCTGACGGCACCCATTCACTGCAGAGGATTCACTGCTGAGCAAGTGAATGCTACATTTTTCCAACTTTGTTCCAATAAAGAAAGAAACCATTTTTATCAGTTTTCAGCTAATTTAAATTTTTGGTTGAACCTATTCGTTTAAGAATGGATGTTAAAGATCAGTCTGCCCCTGGAGAAGTCATGCATTTGTTTGTTCAATTACTCAAGCTGTGCTTGTCTTTTTCCTGCTCAGCTCCGGGACCGTCCACATCCGGCGAGTGCTCTAAGACGTTAAAGGCCTCCGCGGGACCCGTCGCTGGCAGTAAGAGATCGATCCAGGACATGAAGGACAAATCTGAGATCTACAAGTCAATCTTCACCTCCCACAGCTCTGCCAAACGTACCAAAGACCAGATATCCAACTGGGTCACACACACGCCTTACCACTTTTGAGTGCTTTCTTCTTAGTGAAGCTCGCTCTCTAGTGGTCAGGCTTTGTAGGAGCAACATTCTGGCTGGTGGATTGATGCATTGTTTTTAGCCGATTTACTTTTTCACCATTGCATTTTATTTACCTTTATAAGATTATCTTAATTTAGTTGCATGCTTAAGTGTTAATTTTCAGTAAACCCATGTTGGCTTGAGTGTTAAATGTCTTTTCTATTATTATTTTTTGACTGGATTGTGCTTTGCAGCAGCTTCTTGTTTTAAACCACTTTATTCAGGTTTAAACATGAACTGTAAAAAAACAAACTTAAAGGCAGAGAACTTTGTTGTCCTCCTCAGGATCATAAATGCGTGTTCCTAAAGCGCTTGAGCGCTTCTTGTTATGGTATCACAGAAATAACCTACTAGTTACAGTAGTTATGTATTGTACTTTTAAACATGCATTATTTGTGAACACAATAAAGGTCCGATCTGGGAGAAATCATGCGCTGTTGCTGTATATTTGTCAGTAATGACCCTCAACATTGCTTTTGACCACAGGGTGGCAGTAGATGTCCAAGAATAAGCGCTGCCCCAGTCAAACAGTATGAGATCTGATGTGGTTGTCTGTTTCTTGGCTTTTTGCATTTCCCCATAATGCAATCGTTTATATTCATCTGACAGGTGCATAAATAAAATGCAGACTCTACATTTTCAGGTATGTGTCGTAATTCCTGTGTGCGTGAGAAAGCTTGTGAAACAGCTATCCTGCATGCTTGGAATGTCAAACTTAAAAATGAATTGTATTACTCACTCTAGCAGAATTTTATGTATGTGGAACATGGAATGCCAGCTGAAGAAGCTGTTCCTATTAAGGCATAATTTTTACTTAAAAACTTTAAAAGATACAAGAAAGTCTTGCAGGCGAAATTAAACCTCCGACGCTTTCTTAAAAGGTTTTCATTACTATCACTTAATAATATATTCAAGGTTCCCACCGTCAGAGAAAATATTGAAATGTAAGGTAATTTTGTAATATAACTTCAAATACACTTCAAAAAAGTTATACACTTACACGGATTTGTATGGGAAAAGTCTTAGCTCTAAAACATCTTAATTGGTACAGCCTTTCTTAAATGAAAACGCACTGGTGGAAAAATCTAAGTGTGTGTGTGTGTGTGTGAATTCTTCAGATCGTCTTGACTTGTCTTGATTTTTAATTATCGTGGACGTTTCTTTAATTAAAAGTGCCGTTGTGTAATAGTGTGCTGCTCCACAGAACTGAAGCGATGACTAATCATCCTCATCGATCGGAATGCAGCGGCCCCCGTTCAGGTGTTCTGAGAGTCTGCGCATGCGCTCTGCGTGCCCCGCGCATCCAGGTGTATGAGCGGCGCGAGCACGGCTGATGAGAGCATTCGCTGCTTCACAGCGGGACTGAACAGCTGAAGCAGATGTCGCTGCTGGAGAGGCTGGACTGGCGGGTACGTTTCCATTACAGTCTTATTGCTATTAATGCCAAGAGGAAAAAATTATAATTTTATTTTTTTTTGGTACGGGAAAAAAAAAAAAAAATCGACATTTGTCAATTACCGATACATTTTGTTAAAGGGCTTAAATTCATGTAAACGGGTGCCTGAACTTTTGCTTGCGTTTGCAGAATGTGCAGCCTAAAGGAAGCAGGGTAATAACAACAACAACAGCTATTAACAATAATAGTAATAATAAAACAATAACAAATAATTGCCAAATTGCAGTGCTTTTATTTCTTCGGGTGTGAAACTCAACACCTGTCTGAATATTTAAAAGCAGGACTTAGCAGTTTTATTAGATTTTATGAATTTAGCAGTCGCCTTTTTCAAGGAAAAAACACGCGCTTTATCACTGTCAAATTTACAACACGAGAAGAGAATTGTTGGGAGTATTTTAACACCCAGCAATTTAACCAATTAAAATGAGCTACTGAAATCATACGTGAGCACCACGTGAGGTCATACGTCTCTGTAAAAATAATATAGCATACAGGCTAAATAAATAGTTAAAAAAAGCAACATTTAACTCATTGGTTATTATTTGATTTATGCATCAATCCGTGCGTCTGATTCAGCAGATTCTCTTCTTAAATTTGATTCATTCAACTTCCACCTAAAAGAAAAAAGCTAAAAATGTTTGATCAGACGATGGTGGTTCCAGTGTTTCGTGTTGACTACACATTTGTTTAGATGATAGGCTATACATACACGCAAACACGTTTTTAATTGTTAGCCTGTTACTGTATTATGCAACTGTTTGATCTTTTATAATACGTGCGCTTTTATTAATTGCATTGCTTAAAATTAAATGCGGTCGTACAATAATTCTGAAGTTAAATACAATAATTCATACAAAATTTAAACTGATTTGAATTCTTTTTTTCTTTTTTTCCTCTTAATGTTACAACCTGCATTACACCGTTTTAGAGTAAGTTGTATATTTCAAAATTACTTAAATTTGTATAAGATAAATGGGAAAAATATATAAAGCTATGACGGAAAAACACTGAGCTACAGACTTCAAAGCAAAGAGAGTTACAGCCATCTCCGGTTTTCAGGCACACTAATAAAAACAACATAATATTGTTAGCCTATGTGTTATTAAATAAATAATTAAACACAGCATGTATATTATCTTTTAAATTGTATTTTTCTATAGCTTGTAGGCCTTCTTGTGTCAGCGCATGATGGGCCTGCATGATCATTGTTATCTTGAAATGCGCCTCGGTTATTTATTTATTTATAACGAAACCAAATAATCCGTCTAATTATTACGATTTTTACTAATTTATTTCTTATTTTTGAGACAAACCCAATAAATTTATTACATCCTACGAGGCTATATGCTTATTTGCTGATTCCGTTCACTTATTCTTAATTGTTTCAGACGATGAGTTTTGAGTTGAAATAAAACGCTTACGGTGAATGACAGTCTCTGCCTGCAATTAATAGCTATCTCACACTGATGATTCATCAGACAATTATTAAATCACTCTGATTCCGTTTTGCAGAAACGACGCAAAACAAGAATACAGAGTCTTCAGGTTAGGCCTAAATAATAATTATTGTCTTATACGACAACTGGCATTCATGCATTTTATTATTGCCTGAGTGGATGTTTTGCTTGCGATTTCAGCAGGTTACATAAGCAGATGTTTCTCCCTCGGGGTTACAGTAGAGTCTGGGAGTGTGAAACTATCTGACAGTAACTTCATTCAGATCACAGTGGAATCAAACTCGCTCGTGCGCTTCATTTATCACAGTCCAGCTCGAGCCTCAGGCGCTTTGACCTACAATACATTTAATTCACCTGCATTAGCAGACAGGCGAGTCTAAGCCGGGATTAAGTCTTTCTTTCGTCTTTTTTTCCCCTCTCTTGCTATCTTTTTGTTTACGGATTTTTTATTTATTTATTTATTTAAATCTCAGATGCATTTTCCACTTTAAAATATTTTGCTATTATTATTATTAGAGTTATTATTGGTGTTCTTATAATCCATTTGAATTAATTTTATATTTTAAGCTAGTTAAACGAAAACGCTTAAAATACACTATTATATAAAATATACAGTTGATCTGTAGTCTAAAATTATTAGTGTAGTCGTTATTATTATTATTATTATTATTTATTGATTTTTTCACCCTAATTAACTGCGTTTGTTTTCATTACAACATATATAATCAGCATTTAAATTGAGTGGAAAATATGACAAATGTTTTCGTTTGTCCAGTTTTTGCACTCCAATTAACATCTATCTATCTATCTATCTATCTATCTATCTATCTATCTATCTATCTATCTATCTATCTATCTATCTATCGTTCTACCGTTCTACCGTTCTATCTATCTATCGTTCTATCTATCTATCGTTCTGATGTTCCATCTATAGGCCTATTGTTTTTATAATTGCGTAAGTGACATTTAATTTTAATTAGAACTATACATATTACCATGATTTGTTAGTAGCTTTTTTTGTTTGTTTGTTTGTTTCCAATTTTTTTATTTTTTATTTTTTTTTCCCCTCTTTTCTCTCTCTCTTCAGTAAATGGCAAATCTTCGCAATTTTTGGTCCAGCATTAATTTGCCCTCTGAACAGACGGACAGTTCCGCGATTGGTCCGTCGTTCTGACAGTAGCCAATCAGCAGCAGGTTCTTCGCTCTGACGTAGCCAGCGTGCAGTAAGTCACCGCCCACCGCTGGCTCATGCAAATATAGTAGAGAGAGTCCCAAAGAGAGTCAGCGAGTCGAGCCTGAGCCTCTCTGTTGTCCGTCAGAGGGAGTCGAGTGCTTCTGTTCAGCGCGTCTGTTTGGACCGGAACCCTCCAATTCGTTTCGCGCAAGAAGTTTGTTACGCGAGCTGCTTGAGTTTCTCTTCATTCATCCTCCTCCTTCTACACTGAGTTGATGCTTCACTTCTGCGCGGCGCGCGCCGGACTCTCTGGATTATATTCTAGACCGCAAACAAACATCAACACAGATACACAAGTCTGAGATCACGCGCGGCAAAGACAAAATGTTGTGGAAATTAGCAGATAACGTGAAGTATGAAGATGACTGCGAGGTAAGGGGAAGAAGCGAACCCAAGCGCGCTTTTCATGTGCAGACATCTGGTTGAAGAGCAGATTTTATCGGAGAATTAAATACATGCATTGTCTGTTTATAATTTAAAATATGGAAATTCGGCATTGTTGTTAGGCTATATTCCCAAATAATATGCAAAGTGAGTTATGCGAAGTTAACGCTTGATACGCTTGCTGAAAATGTTTCATTCTTATTGTGTAAAATATGCCTCTAAGCTATTTTCTATTTTTAATTAGATATTTTAAATTTGATCTTTCGCAAATAAACAAAATATGTGACGACCAAACTGCGTTCGTTTAAATAATAGATGTGAAATATAGCCTATTTTACTTAGGCTAATGTATACATTTGGTATATTTTCATAAGAATTTATTAAAAAAGTTCAGCCGGTAAAATAATATTAATGACAATAATAATAAAAGTATTAATGGAGTTTAATTCAAGACGCAATTATTGCACATCGTTTTAATTGTACAGTTTTAATTTTCGCACAGACTGAATCTTTACAACGTGATTCCGAAAAAAAGGTGAATTTGATTTTAGGCGCAGTAGCCTATTCTCCACTAGCGCAAGCACGATTGTTTCAAATATCGGTTTTCAGTATGACTATGAGAGAAAACTCTCAAGTGTAATTCATGTGGTCTCAATTAAGCTGTCTAGAAATGGCCCGTCGCTCATTGTCATTCATGTGTCTCTGGTGACAGTAACTATCAAGCAACTTTGCCAGACAATAGGAGTCATGAATGCACATTATACAGTCCACTCAAGAGCTGAACACCGACTCAAAAGACGAGCAGTTGATGCTGAATTAGAAAGAGAACAAACGACTTCGTAAAAATGTTTGGTTTGGTAACCTTACATATGCGTTGCATGTGATAACATCTAAATTAACAGGCCAAATGCGCTCGATGTGACTGAACACACAGAGTTAAATGAACAAAAGTGCGTTTAAGTGTTTAATCGGGTAGAAATAGATCTTTAAGCCAACAAATTAAAGTTTTTAATTTTTTTCTAAGGCTTTTGAGCTAGATGATAAACTAAAGAACGTACAGAGTTCAGTTTTTAATTTGCATGAAAATGTCTATGATTTGTTAACTATCCATGAGAATTGTACCATGTTCAGGAAAAAAGCAGGATTTTGCCATTTAGGTTTGAAAAATATGTTTTTATTTTTATTTGACTCAGATATTAATTGCTTGTTTTCCAAATTTAAGCATTTATACTTATGCATTTGTCAGATGCCTTTTCTCTAGAGGTATTCATGCGATCAGAATGTGGCAAAAATCAAATGAATGAAGTGATGCACTCTCTATTTCAGCAGGAAAGACATGATGTTAGCAGCAACGGAAACCCCCGTTTACCTCACATTCCCGCGGTGAGCCAGCACCTCTATAGCCCGCAACCGTCCCTCTCGCACTCCGCCAGCTCGGACTTCCAGCCGCCGTACTTCCCTCCCCCTTACCAGCCTCTGCCGTACACCCAACCCAGCGACCCGTACTCCCACCTGGGCGACCCGTTTAGTGTCAACCAAATACACCACTCTGCAGCATCTAATCAGCAACAGTCATGGCCCGGACGGCAAGGTCAAGAGGCCATCGGGTCCCACGGCCGCAGTGGACTCGCCAGCCCCATTCTGGGCCTGGATGGGGGCTCGTCCGGGATGCGGCGGGACGGTTTTAGGAGACCGGAGTTGCTGCCTCCACACATTCATGGAATCGATTCCATAGGTGATAACATCGGTTTGCATGATATAGGCCACGGATTGGATGATGTTCAGGTGAGTTGATGTGATTAATGATTTCATAATTATTTATGTGGGATTACGTGGATAGTGATGCATTTCCTGGTTCTTTCTTGCAGCAAGACGGTGATCACAGTATTGTAATTCCTGATCATACAGTCATCAAAAAAGGTTGGTTCCATTTCTAATTTCTAAAATAAATTTATCTTCAGGTTGTTTTTAGGTTCGAATTGAAATGGGAAATTGGATGTGAATATGAGTATTGTAATTTTGCATTAAAATAAATTTAAAATATTGTATTACTCTTTTAATTTTACAGCACAATAGCATTATTAAATATATATATATGTATTGTGTAATATATTTAATAATAACCACAATGAAAAACATAATATTATTTTATAGTAATATTGAATTAGGTCAAAAACAGTGGGAAATCACTCTATGATTTCAGCTGTTTTTTGTAAAAATTTAGATACTCTTTTGTGTTAATCACCTTTTACATTAAATGTTCCTTGGGCGTGACAAACGAAGGTAGAAAAATGCCATAATATGAGATTATTATGCATAATAATTATGAAGTGTAAGGATTACAAATTGCTAGGCCTATTTAAAACAATTTTATATGATATGTAGCATTTCAGGACTTTTCAAATTGAACTAATCTTCTATAATTTTGTGAAGATTGTGTTCTAGAACTATAATATATCATGATTCTTTCAAGCTGAATCATTTTGCATTAAACGTATGCAGCTTGTCTTAATAATTTTATATTGACCCAGGTCTTTAGAAGGAATTGATCTGCTTAAGCCATGTTAAAGACTAAAATCTTGCACCTTTGCAGTTTATGTGGAAAAACCAAAGTCAGGCTCCAGATTTCGGCTTGTCCGAGCCAACGGTTTAGGTGGGCGGAGTTGAGGTGGTGCTGGTTCATACATATATCGCTAATCCTTTTGGTCATGTGGTCCATTTAACTAATCTGGCATTGATCCGCAGAGCATTCTGCCACTCTGTCAGCATGAATGGAAAGCCAAAGAAAGGATTCCTCTCAAAATGGCAGACTAGCTAAAGTTGTAGATGTTGGGCAATCCTTAAAATGGTGTGTTTGCTCAGAGAGAGGAGGCCTAGGCCTGCTTTTTAGTCTTTTGAAACGGCACTGTCAGAACGCAATTCTGCCCCACTACACACACACAAACACGCACAAGGAGACAAGAATCAACTGTAGTTGGGGTGTGGCTGCTTTTAAACATGCATGGGTATTTTGTTCAGTCCTATGCTGTGACACGAAATCGTCTTAAATAAGCAAAACCAAAAGACAGTCTTGAACGTCTGTTTGTTTTGTGCGATTACTAGCTGCTGAAATGAAGGGTTTGTATCATTGGGTTTCAACAGGTTTTGCTTTAGGACCCTTCAGGACGTTACATCAACTCAGTTCAACACTAAAACTGTGTAGCATGCAAAAGTAAACAAGAATGTCTTTACATTTGCAACAGAGTAGCATTACATTGTTTGTTCAAAGCAATTTAGTAACCTTTTATTTTGTTTGGTTTTGTTCATGGTTTTTGAGGTTGAATGCATGCATTTTGATATCTGTTTAATTTGATAGCTTCTGCCAAGTTACAAATGCATGAGTTTAATTGAGTTGGACCTTTCCATAAAAAAACAAAAAACGTTTCTCCAACCTTTTAAAAGTTGATATTCCTATTTATTTTGCTGTGATAACTATGCATGGTCACATATTTAGTTGCATTTTATAATAAGCATATATCAGAACCCATCAGTTGAGAACCACTGATTAATTAACTTAAGTTTTGTCTTGTGTTTGAGATTTAAACCTTTCAAATAAAAAAAATAAAAAAAAATGGTAAGGAGGAGAGTTGAAGATGCACTAATGCAGCATGTTTCACAGCAAAAAAAAAAAAGTCAATTTCAGAGTCTATATTTTTGAGATTGTTTGGTGGTCTTCACCCTTTCCTGCAGTATAATTAGGTGTGTTTGTTTGCAGCGTCTGTATTATGTTGTGGTCAGGAGCTGACTGACAGATTCTGGCATTTATTTTAGTCAGTTAGTAATTTAGATTTTCTTTCGAGTCACCAAAGTGACTTGCTGAATTAATGTCTGCCAATATTTTAGTCAACATGATTATAGCATAGATGACTGCTCTGTCTAATTCTGGTTCATATCAAAATTTATGTCACATGTTTGGCTCGAATTTATTCCATCTTCATCTATACCATCCCAGCTTCTATTTTGCAAATGCATCTGAAAATATTCACTCTTTTTCTAAACAAAATGGTGAAGGTAAACCTTGTGTTTTCTCCTTACAGTCAGTTCAACTTCCTTGTAAAAAAAAAAAAAGTGAGTGCAATCAAAATCAGAGCTTTCTTATCTCAAATATTTCTCATCAAATTCTCCCAAGATCAAATGGTCTGAGCTGTTATATTTTTATAGCTTTGTAGTGGTAATGAATATTATTTGTCTCTATTTTTATACATCCTAAAGTGTTTTCAGTGAAACATCTGAGACAACGTTGGTGCTCAATTGTGTTGAAACAGACTGTTTTACTTAAGAAGCTCCTGTATTTCTGGAGCTGTTTGATTGACCCATATATTTCTCATCTCCAGGTCCGGTGTCTCTGCCGAAGGGAAGCCCGTTTGGGATTCCCTTTCAGAAAGAGTCCCTGCTGGGTATGGTGTCAAATCCCACTGAGGTCTTCTGTTCAGTACCTGGTCGACTCTCTCTTCTCAGCTCCACTTCCAAGTACAAAGTAACTGTTGCAGAAGTTCAGAGACGCTTGTCCCCACCGGAGTGTCTAAACGCTTCCCTGCTCGGAGGAGTATTACGCAGGTGAGCAGCTATTGCACATTCATATTTGAAAATATGTTAATGTGGCAATATAAATGTACTGAAAAAAAATGATGTACTGTGCAAAAAATGTTCACTCAGAAGTTGCTAGTAAATTTCACAGTTACAAAGTAGAAAAACTGAAATTGTGTTTTCTTGTAAAACACACTCCAATAATCTTCATTCTATTTGCAACTTCAAAAAAAAAAAAAAAAAAAAAATTTACAGTGTACTATATTTACATGCAAGACTTGAGCAAATAAAAAAGGTTGGATGATTATCATGAAATCAGTCAACAACATGCCCAGGTCATATTTCACCCCGAATCTAAAGCCTATTTTAAATATCATTGAAAAATACTCATGTGGCATAATTTTCATTAGTTACACACATTTTCACCACAAATTTTCATTACCATAATGTACAAAAATAATGTATCAATTAAATATAAAAATAATTGTTGGTCTCACTTTATATTAGGTGGCCTTAACTACTATGTACTTACATTTAAATTAATCGTTTGATACAATGCACTTATTGTGTACATACATGTTCTTACATTGTACTTATATATTTAAAAATACCTATATGTAATTACATTTGTAATTAATTTCTGTAATTACATTTATAATTACACTGTTGACCCATCCCTTACACCTTAACCCACCCTTAAACCTACCCATACCACCAAACCCGTCCATAACCTTACCCGTATCCCATCTCATTAGCAGCAAAAGGGCTTTGCAATACAATATGAACACAATAAGTACATTGATGTAAGTACATAGTAGTTAAGACCACCTAATATAAAGTGTGACCTAATTGTTTTATTAGTCATTTTACTGTAGTACACGGAAAAAATTGTCTGTGCTTGTGAACAAACCTTATAAGAATCACGTTTGAGAATACCGAGAATGGTAAAACTCTCAAAAGTATACACTGATGGAAAAATGTGCTTAATTGTCATGCAAAGTTAGCCAAAATGCAAAAACAAAATCTGAATGGTCTTAAAAAAGCTTCTTTTTATTTCAGCAAAATGTAATTTCTTATGTTTTGTCTCTTGATTTTGGGTTGAAATGAAACTCGAATGTTTTTGTGAGATTCCCCCTCTTGCATTTACCAAATCGATGGAAACAAAGAGTTAAATGTGTGTGTTTATCAATCTATGCAGGTTCATGTTTGGTACCATCAAGCTCCATTTGCGTGCGTATTGATGAGATGATGCTGATATTAATTTGACCCTTTGACCCATATGCCAACATGTGCAGTATTGGGGGGAAAAGATGTCATCAAACACACGGTCTAATCTCATTGCCCCTTATTACTGGGAATTTTTTTCTGTTCTCATGTGTCTGCCGCAAACACACTGATATTTGTTAAGTAGGTCATATAGCACAAGCGCTGGGAGGGGGAGGTGTCGGACGGAAAAAGGGGGCACTTACTCATGCCTCCTGCTAACAGTCCCTTACCCCACATGTGAAGGGTGATGCCAGGCCACAACTCTAGTCATGCACATCACAGAGGCCCAAACAGCAAGTGGGGATTTTGTCTGCGCTTGTATGCGTTTTTTTGTTGCGATGCATTTTAAACACTTGAGCTGTGACATCATTTTATTTCATGAGCCTGTTTATCCATGTGAATCTGGGCCCAAAACCTCTTTCCATATTGGCGTCTAAGTCGTATAACACAAACAAAACAAATAAAATCCATGTGTTTCACCTGCAGTAATTAAGCCTTCGCTAAGCTCTGCTCTCCTGGTTACTGCTGCTTGATCAGAACATGTTGTTGGAATTAACTGGAGATATCAGTAAAAAGTGCAATTTTCTGAAAATGTGCTCATGGTAAATGTTTAAAGATTTGGAAAAGTGGAAAAAAAAGAGCACTGTGCATGTCCATCTGGGTTTTCTAGGAAACGTACAAAAACACGTCTGATAATATGACTGATGGCAACCGTTTCTAACCTAGCATTGGCAGGTTTAGCAAAAGGTCACTAATGACACTCACTGTTAATTTTATTATAAAGGGCAAAGTCAAAGAACGGCGGCCGATCCTTGAGGGAAAAACTGGATAAAATTGGACTGAACTTGCCAGCGGGTCGCAGAAAGGCCGCTAACGTCACCTTACTAACTGCTCTGGTGGAAGGTAAGCGCTTTATGTCTGTCACTTTTCCACTATTGTTACTGTAAAAGTAGTTTTAGCATAAATGCTAAGGACATTAGCATATTTCAGTCATTGCAACAGCAAAATCTGTGGATGTTAATCGGATGTTAAAGACTGAAATACACAACATGACTTTTGCCCAGATTTACAGTCTGAACAAGTCAATGGTAGATGCTGAAAAGCAGTCGGAATTGACAGAAAATCACTTGGTGTATGATGAAATCTGTTTTGATTTTAAAAGTCTTGTTGCACTAAATCTGTCTAAATTGGTTTAAATGAACCGCAACAACACGGAATGTGCTAAATGCTAAAACAAATGCTTTGGCTTGATTTTATTTTTTTTTAATTTTTTTATTTTTTTGAGGTTTGAATGTAGTGAACTTGTTACCAGGCCACTTTTTGTTCTGTCGAAAGTAGCTTCTAAATTCCAGTGGAACATCTAGAGAACTAGTGATAGTTTAATACAAAGCCAGAAGACTTTGCGATCACATGCAAAGGTCGTCTATGTTAGCTCTACTCATGTATTGGCAATCTGTAATTTCTTGACATTTCATGTCCACCTTTTCGCATGAGTATAGCTAACCAATGAGTCACAGAGGCATTAGCGCAAAGATCACGAGTTAACTAGCACCAGGAGCGATGCAGAATACTTTTAGCTTTCTCTTTTAATGTCACCATTCTCACCACTAATGGGAGCATGGGTCTGAAGCAGGAGCATGACTAGAAGGCGTAGTTATTTACAGACCTTCAAAGCTGAATTAGGGCTTGTTATCACATGTTCGCTAGCTAAGAGGAGAGACTGACCTTAAAGACGACGACTGTGAATAATGTGCTAGTCTATCAATAAGAGCCTGTTGGGTCTAGGGGACCGTTAGACGCCTTCAGCTACAAAGGCTCATTAAAGACATGCAGTGTGACCACCGCCATCCGCAAAAGAGAGAGTCTATTCATCTGAACTCATCTCAGCTTAGACAGGAAACGATTCTTTTCGTGATGCCATTTCGAGTCATTTTCAAGCCGATGGATCCGACGGTGACTCATCTTTGCGGTGCAGTCATATGCTGCGTGAGTCACCTGATTCTCATCTGATCCTGTCTGCAGGTGAGGCCGTACACCTGGCGAGAGATTTTGGGTACGTCTGTGAGACAGAGTTTCCCGCCAAGGCCATCGCCGAGTACCTCGGCCGACCGCACGTGGAACGCAATGAGGTCAACTCTCGCAAAACCATGCTTTTGGCAGCCAAGTGAGTAACCATCCCATTTCACATAAATCCCAATCCCATTAAGGTTAGGGTGGCCAAGCCCATTTTGATGGAGCCATTATCAGTCATCAGTCTGGAAACGAGTCCCCCTGCTTCTGAGGGTGTCTCTACCTAAGCAGAACAGGCTTCTGAAATCTCTGCTTTATGGTTTAATACTTTAACTGGTCATCTAATCTTTCAGGCAAATCTGTAAGGAGTTCACCGACTTGCTGACTCAGGACCGATCTCCTCTGGGAAACTCTAGGCCGGCTCCCATTCTCGAGCCAGGGATTCAAAGCTGCCTGACTCACTTCAGCCTCATCACCCACGGCTTCGGCTCTCCGGCCATCTGTGCGGCCATGACCTCGCTGCAAAACTACCTCAACGAGGCGCTCAAGCAGGTGGACAAAATGTACATGAGTTCGACCGGAGACTCCTCGCAGGCCTCTTCCGACGGCTCCAACAAAGTAGACAAGATGGACAAACACAGAAAGTGAGGCTGAGGTCGAACTCGATGGGACCATTTGAACGCGACAACCGTTTTTGTAGCGGAATGACGTTTTTCCAGACCTGACTCCTCTTCGTCGTCGTCGTCGTAGTTGTCGATTCTGTTTCCGTTCTGCTTTGTTTTCCCACATCAAGATTAAGCTTAAACTCGAAGCCCTCTTGGTTCACGTCTTGGTCTTCCAGCACTTTCTCCTCCACAAACACATTTCAAAGCCTAGCCTTAGTCGAGACAGTTCTTTATCGAGCGACGATTCAGACGGCCATCAGGAAGTTGTCTCTCAGAGGGGAACTGCAAAGAGGAAGTTGTTGAGTTTCCCAAAGACACCATTTCAAGAGTTGACGTGGATTTTAACTGTTTTCTTTCGATACCAATCTGGGAGGAGGAAGTTGGGTTTCTCCGTGTCCTCCTCCTTGGTGCTGACCTCCCAATGGGCCAAGGATGTGATTATGTTTGAGACATTATAACTTGTTCTATGCTTGACTTCATTGGACGCAGTGTTATTGTTCTTCTCTTTGTGGGAGTGTTGTTGGCATGAGTGACTGTTTTGTGTGCATGGATGTACATGATTACCAAACGACCCTTTATCCACTGATCAGTGGATTCTTCTATACGAGAAATGCTCAAGATGTATTTGGCTTAAATTTCAATTTAGAGAAAAATTAAAGAGACCTTTGATTAAGTTACCACAATCAAATCAAATATCATACGGTTGGGTGTGTGTGCATGTTCAGTTTCGTATGAGCGTACAACCTTGTTGTTCATCTTTTTAATGCATTTACGTCAGACTAGAAGTTAAATGTTCCATTTGTCTTTCCCCAAATGTAAATATTTTCTAATTTATGTTGTAATTTAATGGGATTTGTAAATATTGGTACAATTATGGTGTTTGGTTCCACTTTAAAAAAAAAAAAAAGATGTGTTAAGCTTTTATAAAGGGGGTTGTTTTTTATCATATAGTGGTTAGGCTACGGGATCGATATTCTTTATAGAATTGTGTAATATTGCTGTAGGAATAAAAACTCAACACTCTTGATTTGCATCTGCCAAGACTCCCCATTTATGACGTTGAGTTGTACACTTCACTACACGCGTGCCCTGCCAGTGAGGCATGTCCAACATGGCCAATTCATGTGTATAAAGATTCCTTTTTAAAATAAATGTCAGCAATACTCACAGAAAGAAGAGTAGTGGTCATCATTGCACAAAGCAGGTCAAACGAAGGCTTTCCTCAGAAATGAAGAGTGGGCTTTCACCCTATTGAACACCTGTCTTGTACCTGGATTACTCTTTGAATGTTTGTGTTATTTACCTGCTCGAAACAGACAGTTCCCCTCTTTTCATAACCATGCTTATCTCGCAAATTGGCGTGACAGGACAACAGTAATGTGTGTGAAGTTTCCGCATCGCTCTTTTCATATTTAAATGCTCTACTGTGAAACTCGCCGTGCGGTTTCAAATGAAGTGACAGGACTGTTGAGAAGAGATAAACAAAGCCATGAGAGAATATTGACCTGATGCTTTTCTGTTTTATTTACCGTGCCACTTTATTATTAATGCACCATGTGGTCGGTTGCGAAACGGTTTATTCATAGCCTTTTGTTTGTAAAGTTAGCATGTAGATCTCACTTTGTTTAAACCTCAAGATTCAAATGGCTGATACGCCGCTATACAGATGCAACTATCGCATCTCCTTATCAAAACTATCCCCTATCTTGTTTCGTTCTCACAGCAAACGCTCCCAATTTCTCATATGCAGTGAAATCGCAGGTGTGTGTGAGCAAGTGTGCGTGTTTGTCTCCGTTGAGTGACTGACTCATGCAACTGAACTGACAGTAGAGCAAGTGTGAGCTTCTCCCTCAGAACCTGTTGAACCAGATGTGTGGCTTTGCCGCGCACCCACAGTTGGCTGTAACCGCCTCCACTTACTCGGATTCTTTTCCTGCACAAGGCTGTAAGTTGAGACACTGCAACTTTGATGGACCTGCTTTGATGGTCGGCTGTAGGTGTTGGTGGCAGAACTTCCTCTTGTACCTGAAAGGTGTTGATCAGTGTGAAATGCGGACGCAGAAAGACACACACCCAATCAACACACACTTCGAACGTCCCGTGATGAGATGCCTACACGGAAGTGCTGGAAAAATATTGCATCTCTTTAAGACGCTTTGTCCTGAGGATGCATCGTGCTTGTTTACACTGGCTGCAAGCCAACTCTGAAAATGGCAACTGATAAAATTAAAAACATATGGAGACAAACATGAGGCCCAGATCCTGATACAGCTCTGTTTAATAATTACAATGTTTGTCTTCATATTAAATCCTTAACAGATTGTTACATTTTGTCCAGTGCAAAATTTGGCGCAACAATGCTTGCTCTAAACCATTGCAACTACTGGGATAAGTCCATTACTTCAGGTTAAGGATTTGTTCAAATCACTAACCACTAATAATCCCCCCCTGAAAATGAGATGTTTTTCTTAATTTACCTTTGTGTTGTTCCAAACTTCTTTGAATTTCTTTCTCCCGCGGAAAAATGCATCAGACCAAAAAAGTCAATGGGGTCCAATGTTGTTTTGTTCCGATGACTTTCAATGCATGAACAAAAAACAGTTAAAATATTATTCAAAATTTCAGGGTTTTGTTTTAATATTAAATTTACATAAACATATAAACAATTAAATCAGTCCTTACACTTAAAGGAATAGTTCACCTCAAGTTGTTCCAAACCTGTATGAATTTCTTTCAGCTGTTGAACTCAAAAGAAGATATTTTGTAGAATGTTGGCAACCTAACAGTTTATTGACTTCCATAGTATGGGGGGGGGTACCATGGAAGTCAATGGCTAACGTCAAGTGTTTGGTTACCAACATTCTTCAGAATATCTTCTTTTGTGTTTAGCAGAAGAAAGAAACTCATATGTTTGGAACAACATGAGGGTAAGTAAATGATGACAGAATTTCCAGAATTTCCTTTAATGGTCTAGATTTAGTTAATAATAATAATAATAATATCTTAACCTTAATATTTCATATTATTTATCAAATCAATACCTGAATAAAATTAAATTTAATTAGCCAAAGGAATCGGGCCTCTCTAAGAAGCCGTGTTGCTATGCTAAGCTAACATTAACAGCATCTCATGTGCTCTGGTTTTGCATAAATTACTCTTAATATATGCAAATATCCTTATTAAGATGTGCAAAGCTTATTTGTTTAAGGCCAAATCTTGGTTTCTTGCAACCCTTGATTAGATGACCTATGCTAACGCAGGTCAAAGGCAATAGCAGAAAATATGCTTCCGGATGACTGCAGAGCTTTTTTCTTTCTGCACATAAAGAAAACAAATCTATTCTCAAACACATAAATGTTGACTTGCTAATGCTACATTTGTTGCCTGTGCTTGAATAAACTCGTAGCATTGTATTTTTGTGTTTAAATTGGCGCTGCTGTTTGCTGTCATGCTTTTATTTCTTGAGTCCTGAGGCTATTTATATATTTCGGAGAATCTCTTCTAATAGTAACCTACTTAGTTTTGTAACACATTTCCATTTTTGCATTTCTGCAAAAAGATGTGCATCTCAAGACGTGCCACAGTCTGGTTTGCGTTAGCAGTCATTAGCAGTGACACTGATGGAAATAGAAACGCCAAACCGCTGCAACCGCTCTTTAAGACGCTTGCTTTAAATGGGGTTTGTAATTCCAGCGCCTGCATGTTTTTGCGCACTCATTCAGAAAGATGTTTCCGAATAAGCCCTTGTGTTCAGAACATTAGCAGCACATGTTGGACTTTGATGTCGTCGTACAGATGGTTTGCGAGAGCCAAGCCGAGGGGTTTCTTGCTGGTATGAGGAAGCCAAATAATGGGAACATAAAAGTCGTTGGAGGGAGGGATGTGTGTGCGTTTAACGGGGGGCAGGAACAGCAAAGAATTCCTGCAGAAAATGCTGGGAATGAATTTAAATTACAGACGAGGAGGCATTCTTCTGCATGTTTGGGTGAAGCAGAAACTTCCAGGGAGGAAATACAGACACTGACGGGGGTGGCTCTCAAAGAACAGTCCCAGTCGTGCCAGATTTTACTTACTTTAAACTTTTCTATTTGTGTTTTGGAAGGGAATCTTTGTTTGTTGACCAATGGAACACTAATGGGAACTACGGACAACTCTTTATCGTTACTAACCCTAGGCCGAACCCTAAAGAAACTTGAATAGATAACCGAGTAAATTCTGTATGGTAGTGTCACTTGTTAAGTGTTTTTTGTTTTTAGAAAAAAAAAACAAATAACCAAAACATAATGATCTTACAGAAAATGCATGAAAGTTTTAGAATTGTTCGTTAAAATAATGACTTTCCATTTTATTTATTTATTTTTAAAATAGCCTACATTTTAAGTATTTTTCTTAAATAACCAAGAGGTGGACAAACAAATTGGCAAATTTTTTAATTATTTGAAATTTTTTAAATCAATTATTATAATTATTTGTAAAATAATTTTTAAAATGGGGAAAAAAAAAAATCATTCATTGTTTTAAAGATATAATCCGGTGGGGAAATACAAATATTTTTTTGTTGTTAATTTTATTAGTAATAAATCATTGGAGACCAAAATAGTACGCAATGGTTTCTGTTACTGCTTCCTGATAATGGAGTAAATTGGTAGCATTACTTGTGGGTTTATTTAAAGACAAAACAAATTTAACAAATTTAAATATTTTTTAAACAATTTTTGTTTTTTTTGTTTTTTTTAATTAATAATCTAATGGACACATACATCTTTTTTTACTTTTTCCCTGATACATGATTTTTTTTTCATGTTAATTATATTAGTAGTAAGTAATAAAGGTCAAAAATACTGCACAATGACCCATGTTGGGTATTATGGGGAGTTATGGACCGTGTAAGCTATCATGAACTGACCCTCCTTCTCCTTCTCCTTCTTTCTTCGAGTGTTCTGTGGGAATGCGATGGTCTGCCTGTGTCACCCAAACACCCCCTCCCTCCATCACAACACGTACCGCCAATTAGCCTGCGCTATCGCTAACGAAGCCGCGGCCTCCTCACCCCTCCACGGCAGACAGCAGACAGCAGATGTTCGTGTTTCTGCGGGAAGCGTCCGCTCCGTCACACACCGACGGAGACGGCAAGATGGCTCTCGCTTTCTCAGAAACGGCCATTACCTACTTTCCTGCGCAAGAAATTACTCCGCGGCTCACAAGACATATCCAGCTTAATTAAAAGCATCTGTCCCGCCTAACAATACGCAGCTAGTCCTGTTTATTCTCCTATAATGCACTAAACAGCGCTAATCAAAACAACCTGGCTGAATTCCCTGGCCAGCCTTGAAGCCATTATCAGATGCAAGGGATTTCTGTTTTCTAAGAGTACTTTGTTCATTCTTTCCTACAAAAACCCTCTCTTGTTGTAAGGAATTGTCTCTAATTGTCTTAAATTTGATGCACAAAAACAAGGCCATGGGGGTGCGTCTACAGTAACTCTGTTCAATAGTTTATACAGTCTCATTTTTAGAAGCTATGTTTTGTCCACTCCAAATTTTAGATGTATTTTCTCTGTTTTATCAGTTGAACTACTGACATCAAGTCTTGTTGCAAAGCAGTCAGATTGTATTGATTGGACGGTTGATGTTAAGCCAGCATTGTTAGCTCCACCATATGGTTGATTCTCATGGTCCCGGGACGCTTATGATGTGACGGACAGGACGATGTGAATGACTGTTAGTAAACCACCTGTCATTGATGACGCATGTTGATCCTTTATTCTGATGATCACGCTGACTCCCTTTTGGAAAATGTACATGTCCTTTGTGAATAATGATTCATCGAGTTCAGTTGTTTACACTTCTTTTACAGTTCAAAAGATGTTTTTAAAGAAATTAATATATATTTTTTTTTAGCAAGGACATGTTAAGTTGATCAAAAGTGGTAGTAAAGATATTTCAGATTTCTGTTTCAAATAAGTGCTGTTATTTTGAACTTTCTATTCATCAAAGAATCCCGAAAATTCAAATATATCACGGTTTCCACAAAAATATGAAGCGACACAACTGATTTCAACACTGGTAATAATCAGAAATGTTTCTTGAGCAGCAAATCAGCATATTAGAATGATTTCTGAAGGATCATGTGACACTGAAGACTGGAGTAATGGTGCTGAAAATTCAGCTTTGCATCATAATAATGGAATAATTTTTATTTTAAAATCTATTCAGATTGAAAGCAGTTATTTTAAATTGTAAAATTATTTCACAATATTTCTGTTTTTATTATATTTTCAGTCAAGTAAATGTAGCCTTGGTGAGCATGAGATTATACATATACACAGTAGTAATATACAGTATATGTATTATATTATATTTGTGTATTGTATTAACAGTAGTGCATATATTAGCTTTTTTAATTTTAAGAAAAGTGAGTCTAGAGACTCTTTCGCAATCCAAGTTGTGCAATCCAAATTTTTTTTTTTTTTTTTTTTTGGTTAAAGCTTTATGCAAAACAGGTCTATAGTTAGCACCTATTTACATATGCCTTCCAGCAAATCAACGAATATTGCATAATTTGATTAATATATATATATTTTTATTTTTAAATATATATTTTTAAAACCCTATTACATCCATATTTATTTAAAAATTATTTAAAAAAAATTTTTTTTCCCCACTTTTTTTAAGCAAGTGATCCAATTTGGTTTCCTCTTCCAGCAAACACATCAGGATTGTAACAGTAACAATGTGTTCTCTGCTTTGTACTCCAACTGCATTGGTTACTGGAATGTTGTTTAAAAACGCTTTTACAGTGTTTCATATCTAATGTGTGCAATTATAACTGTTCATTATATATGTGTTTTAAGCCCCTCCCTCCAAGCTTTTGTTTTGACTTCCTGTGGGTGGAATCAGGTTTTAAATAGGACGTCCAGAGCCTCCCAAACCCTCCCGAACACACCCTGCTCATCCCAGCATGGGACACAGTACTTCTCCTTCTTGATTTGACCCGCCGTGACTCAGATAACATGACACCTCTCATTATCTCACCATCTCAAAAACCAATCTCATTTTCCACATGAGTTTGGAGAGGCTTCGAGGAACCAAACCAAACGGGTTGTTAAAGACCATAATTGCACCACTATCAACATTATTTTCCAGCATCATCAATCAGAGTTGTACAAGCTAGAAAACTTTGGCGGTGTTAGATGAGTCTTTGTGCCATGTATTCACGGCGGACTGATTCAGATTTGATTTCTCAGGTTGCTCTTTTAAAGCTCAGAAGGCACTATCAGGCTCAATAGATGTAACTGAGATTTTAGAGAGTCCTTGTTACAACTGATTGAGAAATTAAAACCCTTTCTGTGGGTCATTTGATCACACGCTTTCTAAAAGCAAAGTATAACTGATAATAAGATACATGGACATTTTTCTCTTGTATTGAGGAATCTCTGACTCTAAAACTCTTGCAACAAATGTAAAATAAATCCATCTTCATGTGTCTAGTTTGATTAAATTTTGCTTTGCGTTTCACCAGAACTCTCCATCCTGGCAGCAAACGCGTGGCAAAGCTCCCAGTCGAGATACAGGTGTAAGTTTGTTCGGGTTGTGCTGGAAAAACACTTTGTGGTTTATTTACAATAACAGTAACAGATGTGAAACTGCAACTGCTAAAAGTGTCTTCATTTTGATCGTTATGAATAATGAAACGCTAATGAATAATCCTGGCTAAATGTGCCCTAACATGGAAATTCCCATATTTAAGGGAGTTACTTGGCTTGGATTATAACTGGCAAAGCTCTGTTGTCATGCAAAATGTTGACATCTGCAACGTTTGGCTTTTTTTTTTTTTTTTTTTTTTTTTTAGACTTTGAAGATTATTAACTGAAACACAATAACTCTGGCATGTATTCAAGATGAAAGATGGTCCAAAATGTAGGCAGCAACATCTTGCTGTCTTCTAACATCCAATTCATGCAAGATGGTGGAAGGAGTTGAAGAAATATTTACATACATTAAAAAAAGTTTGCTTTGAATTTGCTCTTTTTTTCTTGTTGTTGATTTTACTCAGAAGTTACAATTAATCAGCCAATATTTTTGTGTGCCATGGATTTTTTTGCTGAGTAAACTAAAGTTGAAGAAATAATTTCCAGCATGCAATATGCATCAAATTTTCAGTCAATTGACTTTAATCATTAAAGGAATAGCTCACCCAAAAATGAAAAATTGCTGATAATGTACTCTCCCACGGGCCATCCAGATTTGGAGAAATTTAGCATTCCATCACTTGTTCACCAATGGATCCTCTGCAGTGAATGGGTGCCGTCAGAAATAAAATGTTTCTTAAAATGTTTCTTTTGGCTTCACAAGACGTTGACTGATGGACTGGAGTGGTGTGTGTTATTGTGATGTTTTTATCAGCTGTTTGGACTCTCATTCTGACGGCACCCATTCACTGTAGAGGGTCCATTGGTGAGCAAGCGATGGAATGCTACATTTCTCCAAATCTAATGACTCTAATCTAATCTTCGTCTTGAATGGCCTGAAGGTGAGGATATTTTCATTTTTGGTTGAACTATTCCTTTAAGACTAGGTGATTGTATCCATAATTTTGAGATTTATGTTTAAACACTAAAAAGCAGCTTCTGAAATGTCTGATGATGAGCAGGTCTGGTTATAGATGTATAAGCCAGACATTCAGCTTTCATGAAAATCCAGATGCATGTCAAGTTGACCTGGAGATTACTGAGCTAACTCACTAAGCCAGGTACAAGGAACGAGATCCCGTGGTAAGCACCGTATGGAAGGCTGTATTGGAAACTATGAGAGAGAGAAAGAGCGAGATTAAGAAAGACAAAGAGAGTGAGGCACAGCGCCTAAAGGCGTAGACCAGTCTTTATGGTTCAGCGAAAGGTAAAACTCATTACTCGTTCTGCCGTCTTCAACCAGCTGTCTAACTTGGCTAAAAAAAGGTCTCAAGGCCTTCCGCCTTCATACTGATAACACGCAAGTTTGGAACTAGTTAGTTGAAGAAGACAGTGATACAAAGCAGAATAGACTAAAATTAGCATGTGAGGAATTGCTAATAGATAGATCTAAATGCCTTGATGTGAACAAATTCAGGTTTACTGATAAAGGTTTCCAGATAAAGAATTTATAGCTTTTATTGTTTTTATTTCAATGCTCACTGTTGTTATTGTTTGTTTTTTTTAACTTAGGTTTTGTTTAGTATGAACGAGATGTTTCTCTATTGTAAAAATTATTCTTTACACAAGAAAACTGTCTGAAAAATTTCACGTTTTATTCAATGTGTTACTTGCTATTTCTTTTTTTACTTTTTTTATTCTTTTTTTTTTATTTTTTACTAGCAATGTATGGGTAAAAATTGTCTACACCTTTTTTTTCAAATTGCAAAAAAAGTTGTAAATAAAACACTTTTCATGTTTAAGTCAATGTTACTTGCTGTTTGCAATAATAATGTTAGCAAAAAATACAAAAAATTGTTTTTACACTAATTAGTAGTGCTGTCAAATGATTAATTGCGATTAATCGCATCCAAAATAAAAGTTTTTGTTTACATAATATATGTGTGTGTACTGTGTATACTTATGTATATATAAATACACACACATGCATGTATATATTTTTTTAAAAAAGTTACGTTTATATATTAAATATATTTATATATGAAATTATTTATTTGAATATAAATATATACACGTAAATACATGTATATATATATTTATTATGTATATATAAATATACACACAATATATGTGTGTATATTTATATATACATAATAAATATATATACATAATAAAAACTTTTATTTTGGATGTGATTAATCACAATTAATCGTTTGACAGCACTACTAATTAGTTTTTTTGAGTGTAGATATAAATCAGTCAATATAGATATAATTAAATATTTGCAAAAATGTAAATTTGAGTTGCAGTCTTATCTGAAATACGGCATTATCAAGTCTTAATTTGTTTTACATGTAATATTATCCGTGTCTAGATACAATTGTTTTGTCATTCTGTGTTGTTTCTCCAATTTTTCCACAATTCTCATTCATCGAGGTCAGTGCAGAACATCCATTAAGTCAAATCCATTCATTTCTCCATGCACTTTCTAATGGGAAGCGTCGAAGTTTCCTTCGAGAACCACACAGTTTAAATGCACTCGTGTGAATACCAAAATTAGCAGTGACTTAAAAGTAGGGCTCTTTCCTTCAAGCTCTCACAATAAACAAAAACAACAAATAACCACTAAAAAATGTCATCTGGTGCAGTAAACATGCCACACTTTGTCTAAAACCTGGAATGAATCTTACAGACATTAAGTGTTTCCAGTCTAGGGTGAATCATGGCTCAACCACACTCATTTCCTGTATGTGTTTATCTGGGGGGGGGTGTTAGCTGTCTGGGCTTGTTTTTAGCGCAAAACTGGATGGAAAGAGGGAGGATGACTGTAGCTGCAGTATCACGTTTGTTTTTTAAAACAAGAGAATGTTCGATTTGAAAATTCAAAATCGAAACCAACACAAAAATGGAAATTCCGTTGTAATCAGTTACATCATGGAGTGTTTAGCGGAATGTTCCAAAAATCATCAAATGTATCACAAAAGTATCTCATTTGATTACAAAGTGACAGTTTTAATTTTAGGCCGAACTGTAATAACAATGCGAATCACCGCCGTGCAGGATAGGAATGCAATTGACATTTTCGTTCAGATTCAGAACTTGATTACATGCCGAACAGTCCCTGTAGGTCAATGGTAGTGAAGAAAGACAGTGCCAGTCTTGTGGAGTACCAAGCCCATCTTTTTCAAACCACAATGTAAAACAAGTAAACGCAAAGTATATTTATAGGTGGTGGAAAATAACCCTGAATACATTCGGCATGACAAGATGATGCCTATAAATGTGTTTGCTGGAGGTGAACTATACCATAGATGTACCGTGCTTACTCTGGCTTTGTTTGGCGCTTGTTTAGGTGCTGTTTGACGTTGTATCAGGCCACATTCCAGGGTAAAGATTTCCTTGCAGAAGAAGCTGCATGCTGTTGAAATCTGTCTATGCCACCTTGTCAGAAAGTTCCCGTCTTTAAACAACAGTGAGAATGAAGGGAAAGAGCAAGATCCTTTATCAGATCTATCAGAATGATACTCCGTCCTGTCCTGTGTGTGTGTGTGTGTGTGTGTGTGTGTGGATGAGGGCGAGACTGCTGTTGCATTTTTAAAGGAATATTTCACCCAGAATGAAAATTCTGTCATCATCACGTCATTCCAAACCCGCATGACACAAATGAAGATATTTGGAAGAATCTCTAAACTGAGTGAGTAATAATGATAATGAATGAATAAATAAAAATTAAAATAAAATGCATGGTTTTTAGCATAAAACACAAAGCAAGATATTTTGAAGAATCTCTAAAAGGCCATTTTTCAGCAAAATAATAATAATATATAATATATATAGTCCATGTAGTTTGTGCACTTTATTCCAAATCATTAGCATCGTATAATATTTCACTTTTTTTCTCATTAGAAAGAAAAATATAAAGGGATGACATGAGGGTGAGTGAATGATGACTGAATTTTCATTCTTGGGTGAACTAGTCCTTTAAAACAAATGCATTGCTGAGTGAATAGACTAAACATCTGGGAAGCCAATATTTGTGGTTCACTGATATTCTCAATGTTTTGAAATTCAACTCCCTATAAAATACGCTGGAATGTAATGGGGAGAAGAGAAAGCGAAATCCAGCAGCTGTACAGTGAATGTTACTGTAGGGTAGACTGGCTCGCCGGACACAGGTTTGCTCTCACTCACTTGTGCTTCAACCAGCATGCACCTGTCCGATCTCACTTTGCACGGCTAAACAAGCGTGACTGTTGCACACAAAGTCTGGTGACACAAACACTTCTGCAGATAGATACGGCTGTATCTGACGAACAAAACAAACACATGGAAAAAACAGATACACAGACATGAGTGAGAAAGAGATGAGCAGATTGTAAAGAAAATGTAAACCAAGTAAAACAGTTATCTTGGAAATGTCTCCAGCTGTTCTCAGTTTAGACAAGATACAAAACTCAAACATTTCTCATCAAAATCTCCCAAGATTAAAGGATATGAGTTGCGATCCACATTATTACTGGATCAGGGCCAAATTAGCCTACTTTTTTATTTCACAAATTACAGAATTGCTCAAATACAGTTCATTAGAAGTTGTTTAATAATTTACTGGTGTCCCTTTAGTCATATTTGCGCCACATAAGTTTTACAATCTGTTAAACTGAACCTGACCTTGCTAAATAATAATCAATAATATTTTTGTGAAATATATATTTCTCTTTTTCTTCTGCTTTCATTTATTGCCCAAATAATGTTAAACAATCTGTTTATTGTATATAGAATATGACAATGTAACACAACATTGTATTAGTAGTAACAAAGAAAACATCATCATTAATAATAATAATAAATGAATAAATAAAATAAATAAATAAAAAGGGCACATGTCAGTTCAGGTATTTTTATAAATTATTATTTTTGGAATTTTTAAAATGTTTTTTATTACAACAAAAATAAATATGTGGCTTTAATCACGGTTAATGTTTTTTTCTTTTTTTAAAGTAGCTTTGGGGAACGGTTCCTTTTTACTGAGTCAATTTAACGAACCGATTCATAAGAGTCATTTGTTCGCGAATCGCACATCACGGATCGCGTAGCGTTGCTGTTGCTCGCGTACAATTTTGTCGCGCCGATTGTCTGTCGAAAGTTTGACGCTTCCTCTCTTTTAAATGATCGTTGCGAACTTTTATTTTGAACATTTTAGTAGCTGCTTTGGTATGACAACAATTCTGACTGAATGACAACAGACTCGTTTGACTCATCCATTCGGAGTCAAGGTACTTCAATGAAACATTAACCGAAAGCTCCTGGAAGTCTCTCCAACTCTGAGCTTTATAAATCTCTTTCTACTTTTGTTGAATGATTAGCAGAAGCTCAGCCGTTCTGCTTTCTCCTTTCACAGAAAAAGAAGGACTGGATCCACGTGAGTGAGGGTGAGTCAATGATGCCAAAAGTGTCTTTTTTTCCAGCGAATTATCACGTCTTTCAAAGCAAATGTGTTGAAAACATTTCTGGTTCTCCTCATTGAGCAATGTAAGCACACATCAGTTGTCAGACAAATCATTCTCTCCTTTTGTGTGTCACTGTCACAGCAGCTCAGTTGATCTTGAAGACAGTTGCTATGAATATAACAGCTACTGCGGCGAAGAGAGGCAAGAAGACCAGAAAATCCGGTTTGCAAAAGTGTGGAGTCCCTCCCAATGCATCTTTCACAGGTATGTGTGTGTGTGTGTTTTCTCTTTATCGCAGATAAATTAGAACTCGACTCCTTTCATGTGATGGTTTGTCATTGTCTTGGGTGTGAGAAACAAATCCAACTGTACAGATGCAATGACTCACTCATTCAGAGGCATCATGGGCTGGGAAGCACACATAAGAACAAGGTGTGCTGGTTCTTGGCAGATGTTTCAGAGCAAGGAGCAGATCAGCTATTGGGAAATCGCATTTCTGGGTGGTGGTGACAAACACTGTGAGGAAAGACATATTATTGTTTATGATTTCCAGTGAACAGTTGCAGAGACTGAATTCCACTATTACTTATTGTTGTAGTTTGTCTTCCAAGTTGCATTGCAGTAAGTGCAGGATTTTTGTCTTTGTTTTCTAATATGATTGAATAAAAAGTATATCTGCTTTTGAAGCAAAACAAGAAGATATTGGGTCTTGTTTTATGCTAAATTAAAGTGTCCTCCAGAGGCTGTTCCAGAAATGTGGACAACCTAATTATCTTTCCTCCTAAAAAAATCATTTTCATAAAATTTTAAGCCAGTTTATGGAAAAGGCAATTTCATAAAGCATTGTGATGAGCTTATGCATTTTTGAAAAAAAAAAGAAAAAAGAAGAAGCTTATTTTGAAAATATAGATTAAAGATAGTGGAAGAAGCAAGCAATATTTTTGAATATATAGATATTTATTAGAAATATAATTCATTAAGTGCTTAAATATATTGGGGCAAAAATGGTTTAACCCAAAATATATGCAAAATATTGCAATCAAGCTTCACTATAAAAATTATGAATACATAGGGTTAGTGAAATAACCCTAAGTTTAAAACCTTAGTAAATTTTTGTTTTTGCAGGGTTGGTAACTAAAACTAAAACCAAAAACATTTTTGTTACTTGAAATAAAATAACTGAAATAATTCATTTTAATTTTTTATATTTTAAAAAATATTTTAAATATTATTTTTAAATATTTTAAATATTTTAATATTCCAATTAAATAATTATATATTATTTAACTGAAATAAATTAAAATATATAAAAACCTTAAACTATTTCAGCTAGTTTTTAATGCAACTAATGTTCTCATTTTCATTTAGTTTAAGTTGATGTTCTAAAATAAGTAAAATGAAAACTGAAATAAAAATGAATAGAAACTATATACAGTAGACATGTATTACCAAAAACTACTAAAAATTACAAAAACGCAACAAAATTACACAATTTTTAAACTAAAATAAAATGAAGAAAAATATATATAAAAAATACATTTATTAAATATTAAATATTAAAAATATCTCAGTGATACTAAACACTGGTAGCTTGTTAGCTGCATGATTTGTTTGCTTGCTTCAGACATGAATGAGACCTCAAATCTCATGACTTTTATGAAGTCAGATGATTTTTTTTCTGGTGGATGATAAAACAGGCGGTAACCGCACTGCAACGCCCTGGCAGCCGCCCACAACACCCTAACACTGTGGGGGGGAGTTTTGCAAACACCGCTCACGTTTTCATCAGAAAGTATGATCTAGTTCTCATATGATAATACTCAGTATTTAAACCCAGCCGGTGTGTCGCGTAGCGTCCTCAATAGCAGCAGAAGTATGCGGCCCGTGAGAGAGTTCAGGTCTGAACGTGTCAAGCTGTGACATGTTTTGCTGAATTTGCACAGTACGTTTATTAAGGCGAGATGTGTAACCCTTTACAGGCAGCATGAGAGAAACAAAGCCCTTAATTCCTCTTAATCGACTGAAAGGATTTACAGAACCAGAGAATACAAATGTTACCGGATGTTTCCAAAATACGTGGCGTTAGGTGAGATGTTAATCAAGGACAGGCTCTCTGTTCTCTGTAATTAAAACTGCCACTTGTATGTTTTTCCCCCTTGTTCTTTCTTTCCTTCTCTTTTTCTCAACCCGTCATGGTCTGTTGTATTTATTCATGGTTAGTTGGTAAGTAAAGGCACACTTCGTGAATCTAAGTGCACTCACTGACCTCTCAATGTTGGCCTTCTGTCAAGACATGCAGCAAAACCGGATGTCATCTAGAGCTACGAAAGACATTGACTTTTGATTAGGGAAAGACAAGACAATGAATTAGACACTTAGTAATGATTCAGCCCAGATTTGTGATCTGTTTCATCTGGACAATGTCATTTTTGGAGCTCTATTCTACATTCCCAAGACGTCCCTGTCAGATGTTAGAACAATATTCTGCAGCTGTATTCGCAACGCTTCGTGTCAATTCCTCAATTGCTCTGTGTTGCCAAGTCTCCGTATTTTCGGTTGCTAGTAGGCATTCATACAGCTGGTTAGTCTAATATTATTGATGGGATGCCAACTAACCATTTCTTTGCAACTTTGCACACTTTTCTCTTTCAGAGGTTGAAGTGGAATTCATCTTTGTTTTTGATCATGATCGGAGAACAACATTTCATCATTTATTTTTGCTATTTGGTGAAATCATACATTTTACAAATAAAATCAAAAATAAATTTTATAATAAATTAATAAATATTGAAATGAAAATTGATGTTTCACTCCTATTAATAATAAAAAAAGCAATACTGTAAAAAAGAATAATTTAAAATTTCAGGTTTGAAAGTGTGAATCTGGGACAAATAATGATAACAACAACAACAATATTAATAAAAATGATGATAATTCATAATTTTGTGGTGGATTTACAGATTTTAAAATTGAAAGTGTGGATCTCGAACAAGATTAAAGCTATAATAATAACACCAAAATATATAAAGGGTATTTGTCTCAGATCCACAGTTAATCTTAACTTATTATTAGTTTAATAATTATTTTATTATTTTATTTGTATTTTTATCCTAATTCTATTTAGATAATCAATAATAAAAAATAAAATAATGTTATTTAAAAATTGTTATTAAAATAACCATGAACTATTTCAATATTTTATTGCGTTAAACTGATGATTTCTATAAATATTTTCTATACACATTTAGTCTGTCCCTCCGTTGTGGCGTCACTGTCTCCACAACCAACAGTTTTGCCCCAAGTAATGATTTATGTTAGTATACTTGTTTACCAAGGAGACGTCAGTGCCAGCGAAGAGCTTGAGATGAAATATGAGACATGTGATGTGGGAGGAAAACAAAAGACAAATACAAAAAGTAAATATCCCTGGTGAGCAGAATTGCATTATTGTGCATCATTTCCAGTCAAGCTGTAGTTTGTCAAATGATGCCATTTCAGTGTAAAAATAGTATTTAACTGTGCAGATTTAGGATGCATAAAATGCCACTTCCCCCACAGAATGCATCAAATTAAATAAACTAATTGCAATGTTTCAAGTGTTTTTTCATTGTTTTTTTCAGCTATTTCTTTTTTTTTTTTTTTTTAGAGTGTTTATGTTTGCACAAAAAATGATGCTTTCCAGATGATGCCCTCGTTCACAGATGTTGATCTAAAAAATGATCAAATACCTGCTACTTTTATTTCCATTTCAGTCCGCTGTTGTTTATTTTACACATTCTCCAGTCTACAGTATCGTTGTGTTTGTCTTTTCCTTTCGGTGTGGCACGAATGCTCTTCTCAAAGATTTTTGCGTGTTATGCTAGGCTAGACCGTACGCTATGCTAACTGACAGAGCCTGTTTTGTGTACTTGGCCTACAGGGTGAGGTCACGCAAATCTGGGGCAAGACAAAGAGGTCAGAGGCAGTTGAACCGAAAGCGTGTGAAGGTGATCTGCCGATACACGCTGTTTGTGTTTGTCTGTGTGCGTCTGGGGGGATGAAGCGAAGGAAGTGGATGAAAGAGGCAAAGCCAGGCCAAGGGTGGGAGGGGAGCTGCGTGTAAACATCCTGCGGGCAACGGGACTCGTCCTGGGAAATACCGAGGTGCCTAAGGGCTGAACAGAGAGGCAGCCAAAGCCTTCATCTGGCCCTCAGCTATTTTCTCAGAAAATCTGGAGGGACGAAGGGCGGAGAGGAGATGGACAGAGAGAAAGTACAGTGATGAGACAGAGTAAATAGCAAAGACGTCATTTACAGTGGGAACATGGATGATTTTTGTCCCCACCACTTTGTCACCACAAAATTTGGGGAAAAAAGTGTTTCGTCTTGTGGCATTGGCATATTTTTTACACTTACACCACCATTAAAAAGTTTGGAGTCAGTAAGATTTGTGTTTTTTTTTTTTTTTTTTAACATTTTTGAAAGAAATCTCTTCTGCTCACCAGGGCAGCATTTATTTGATCAGAAATACAGTAAAAGAATTACAATTTCAAATAACTGTTTTCTACGTGAATATATTGTAAAATGTAATTTATTTCTGTGATCAAAGCTGAATTTTCAGCATCATTAGTCCAGTCTTCAGTGTCACATGATCCTTCAGAAATCATTCTAATATGCTGATCTGCTGCTCAAGAAACATTTCTGATTATTATCAATGTTGAAAACAGTTGCTGCTTCATATTTTTGTGGAAACCATCATACATTTTTGCTGGATTTACTTTTTATTTATTTCATTTTTTCAGGATCTTTGATGAATACAAGTTCACAGCATTTCTTTTATCAGTTTAATCTGTGATGAATAAAATTAATAATAAGCATTAATTTTCTTTAAAAAAAAAAAAAGAAAAATCTTACTGACCCCAAACTTTTGGTATATTTGAAATATCCAATTTAAATAATGTTTATATATTATATTTTATGTTATAATGTTGTATATAGTAAATATCCTTTTTCTAATAATTATGATATGTGGCATATTAATTTACACCCCGTTCTCCCACACAATTTTTTGAAAGAAAGTGACGCCTTTGGCAAACATCTGTGGTTGTAGACCAATCTAAGGGGGCAAGAGGAGGAGAGGAAGATGGATGTAGACAGGCGTTGTTGGTGTTGTGGGCGAGTGTCCGGAGGGTGCGAGGGATGACAGGCTTCATGGGAGCCTGAGGGCGGCAGCGAGCAGTGCTGGGTGTTTGGGGCTTCTGGAGGTGGAGAAAGTAACCTGCAGGTCTCATCTGAAGAACTTTACAGAGGGCTTTCGGGATCTCCTCTGACACTCGGCAGGCTTCTCAAGGCTGATACACACAAACGCAGAAGGAAACGATCACATCTTGTAGCTCTCACACACGGTACACGCTTACACACGGTCATATGTGTGGACAAGTGGCTAGATCACACAGATTCAGATTCAGCTGCACAAGATCCTCATTATTAAATAAAATGTGTGTGTGTGTATATATATATATATATATATATATATATATATATATATATATGATGATCCCGAAAGCCTTCTGTAAAGTTCTTCAGATGAGACCTGCAGGTTACTTTCTCCACCTCCAGAAGCCCCAAACAATCTGAATCTGTGTGATCTAGCCACTTGTCCACACGTATGACCGTGTGTAAGCATGTACCGTGTGCGTGTGTGTGTGTGTATGTGTGTGTAAAGTAAATGATATTTTTTTATTTCAGAATTGCAAAATGTTTTCTATAGAATGGCAATTAGAGTCAGTTCTTAATGTAAGTATTGTACAGTATTCTATAGTATTGTACAGTTATATAGTGCTGTAAGTCATCTCAGTTTGCACCTAAAAATTTGTCTTCTTAATCATTTTAAATAGCACATTCCTTGTAATCATTTGCAGTTTATTCTTTGGAGAGGTTTTTGATCAATCACTTTTCACTTGCATATGCCTTACCAAGGCAAATACCACATACTTTTCTCAAGAGTTAGTGCAGAAATCTAGTTGTAACCTCTGTGTTGTACCGAACCATTTTGAGACAATGCTGAGCTGGAGAGAGACGTGTTTAAACACGCAGGGTTTCACTGGAGGAAAAGTGATAGAATGGAAGAAATTAACACACACACACACACACACACACACACACGCGCTACATAAGCAGGCCAGTTTTTATTTACAGGGTTTATTGCAACAAGTCTGTGTTGTATTTTACTGTGACTAATTTTAATATTTTCACTTTCTCAATATCATCTTTATGTCCTTAACATATGCGTCTTTTGCTGAGCATGAATTGCAGTTCAAGGAAGCAAACCAAGCCAATTTATCACAATTTGTCTCTTCTAATCGTTCTCATCTGGAGCGCAGCAGCACTTTTCGCAATAGTGCATGCCATAACATCGTCCCTGACTCCTTTTTATGACAGAGGAAAATGTCATAGAACTGAATCTCATAGACAGAAATAGAGTAGAAGCTTAAGTCTCATTGCATGCTTGTGATCTTGAGCTGGGTGTTAAATAATACAAGTAACACAAATCCACTAATGTTACAGGTATGGCAAGTGCACCAGCTTATATATGAGCTCTCAGCTCTCCGTCCCCACCTCTGTCTGTCAGTGGATCAACAGCTTCCTGACAGACAGGCAGCAGTCAGTAAAGCTTGGTAAATACACATCCAGCACCCGCACCATCAGCACTGGAGCTCCCAGCTGCGTTTCTTCCCCACTGCTCTTCTCCTCTACACCAACGACGGCACCCCTCTAAAGACCCCTCTGTCAAGCTCCTGAAGTTTGCAGATGACACCACACTGATCGGCCTGGTCCAGGACGGTGACGAGTCTGCTTACAGACAGGGGGTTATGAGCTGGCTGTCTGGTGCAGTCTTAACAACCTGGAGCTGAAATACGCTCAAACTGTGGAGATGATTGTGGACTTCAGGAGAAACCCCCCTACTCTCCCCCACTCACCATCATGAACAGCACTGTGACCGTAGTGGAGTCATTCAGATTCCTGGGCACCACCATCTCCCAGGACCTGGAAGTGGGACAATCACATAGACTCCATTGTCAAAAGGCCCAGCAGAGGCTGTACTTTTCCGCCAGCTGAGGAAGTTCAACCTGCCACAGGAGCTGCTGAAACAGTTCTACTCCGCCATCATTGAATCCATCCTCTGCACTTCAATAACTGTCTGGCTCAGCTCAGCTACCAAATCTGACCTCAGAAGACTACGGAGGGTAGTCCGGACTGCTGAGCGAATCATTGGTACAACCCTCCCCAGTCTCCAAGGACTGTACTTATCCGGAGTGAGCAAAAGGGCTGGTAAAATCACTCTGGACCCCTCACATCCAGCACACTCCCTCTTTGAACTGTTACCGTCTGGTCGATGCTACAGAGCTCTGAGCACCAGAACGACCAGACACAGAAACAGTTTCTTCCCTCAGGCAATCCATCTCATGAACACTCGACAATAAACACGGAACACACAACTATTATACATTATCCATTCACCACACTCACTTATTTTATTTTATTTCTCATTACAAATTTGCACATACTTGACCTGTACATACATAATTGTCCATATTATATATTGTTTTTTTTTGCTGTTGTGTACATTGCCTATTTGTGTATTTGTATATTATTCTTTTATTATCTGTGTCCTGTCCTGTTGCTGTCTTTTTGTTGCACTGTGGAGCTTCTGTCACTACAACAAAATCCTCGTATGTGTAAACATACTTGGCCAATAAAGCTCATTCTGATTCTTATATTTACATTATGACTCTGTTGTTTGTTATACTAAAATTGATATTAGAGAGGCTTTAAGTTCAGACTTACAGGAAATGAGAATGAAAAATGAAAATTTGCTGAAAATGTACTCACCTTCAGGCCATCCAAGATGTAGATGAGTTTGTGTCTTCATCAGGAAAGATTTGGAGAAATGTAGCATTGCATCATTTGCTCACCAATGGATCCTCTGCAGTGAATGGGTGCCGTTAAAATGAGAGTCCAAACAGCTGATAAAAACATCACAATAATCCACAAATAATCCACAATTCTCCAGTCCATCGATTAATGTCTTGCAAAAAGTTGCGTGTTAGAAACAAATCCATCGAGACATTTTTAACCCCATAATCCATAATAACGCTTCCTCCAGTGAAAACGCCCATCTTCTGTTGTCTGTCACATCAAAATCCACACACATACTTGTTTAGAGCTGTTTTGGACTGTTTTGGCTTGATCTGTGCCGATTTCTTTCCTGATTCAGACCAAGCCACTTTTTCACTGGAGGAAGCGTTATTCGTATTTTAGCTGGAAGCAACAGTTTGAATTCTAAAATGTCTTAATGATGGAGTTCTTTCTCACAGATATGCAACTTCTCAAGATGTTAACTGATGGACTGGGGTGGTGTGGATTATTGTGATGTTTTTATCAGCTGTTTGGACTCTCATTCTGACGGCACCCATTCACTGCAGAGGATTCACTGCTGAGCAAGTGATGCAATGCTACATTTTTCTGAATCTGATGAAGAAATAAACTCATCTACATCTTGAATGGCCTGAGGACGAATACATTTTCAGAAAATGTTCATTTTTTGGGTGAACTTTTCTGTTAAATTAATATTTTTTTTTCCCAAAATGATAATTGTGTTATTCTACTTGGCCTACTGATTTTCTTAGTATGTACAGGTAGTGTTTTGATGGTGCATTTTTATTTTTGGTGGACTATTCATTTAAATGATTGCTGGAACAAAATGTATCTTTGTGTTGTTTGAAATGTACAGCTTCCACGTCCGACATACAAGCCCTTTTATGCTCCGTGAGTGGAAGGGGGGCATATTATGCAAGAGCCTGTGGTGTTGGAAGGGCAAATTACATCGCTGTCTCTTCCAGTAAGCATCACATTGTCACACACACTGCTGTCCTTCCCCAGAGCTCAGTGTAACCCTGAAGAACACACACACACACACACACACACTACTTATCGGCACAGAGCAGTCATTGCACACCATAAAACACTATTTCTGTTAAAGTGTAATGGAGTAAGACAGGCTGGTTACGCTCTTGGAGGACTAACATGATGAAGAACTTTACCACCAGAGTAGTTTGGATGTCACAAAACCTTTGTTTAATCGCCAGTAAGGCTTTAAAAGGAACCATCCACCAAATCAGAACAATCTGGACCAAAACCTAGTGCACTGCCTTGCTTTTTACTCCTTACATAGACAGTTACCTTCTAAGGCAGAATTCTAGCTAATGGAATCTCTTTAGTAAGGATTTAGGATCTGGAATGTTGTTAGGCAAAAAGAAAACATATTACACGAGTAATAGGTAAAATGTTTTATAACTAAAAAATATAGTTTTAGTTACTAAAATTTAGATTTAGATATTAGAATATTTTTAAATATTTTTTTTTATTCAATTTAATTCAAGTTAGTTTTAGTAATTTTTGGTGTGTTTTTGTCATTTTTATTTTATTTTATTAAAAACCATTATTGTTTTTTAATAAAAATAGTCTATATATTTTTTTAGTTTTTATTAATTTCTATTTCAATTTTAGTTTTAGTTGTTTTAATGCATCAAGTTAAACTACATGAAAATTAGATTAGATTTTTTATTTTTTATTTCAGCTAACATTTATTTTAGAGCATGTAACAAATTATATTTTCTTTATGGTTTTATTTATTTATTTTTTATTATTATTATTTAGCTGTAATAACCCTGGTATGAAATGTTTGATAATTTTTCCTTATAATTAATATAACGTATATAATCTTACGAATTATTATTATTATTACTAAGATATATATATATATAGATATCAACCTGTTCGCAATCTGGAATTGCATGATGCAAAACTAACAACATAATACATTAAACATAAACACAATTTTAGGCAGTCCATTTTGAAGTAGACTGAACTATTTTATTGCCATTTTTTTCATTATAAATGAAATACATTTGGAATCAACATTTTTAATCACCACATTCTGCCATCTGAATTTTTCCCCCCCACTAAACTTGTACATTATAATTTGGCTAAAATGAATTGTCTTAGGATGCAGCATGATGTTGCAGCCTACATTTTTGATCAGTCTTCTTTGCATTGGGAGTGCACTTATGGTTGAAATGAAATGAATTGCTGTCTAGGTAGGCCGCTAACTAGGATTTGAAACGCAGCCGTACTGTAAGAACATGGAAGGTCAAAATCTTCCAGTGAAATAGAAAACAATTCATTTTTATTATCTCTCTATCTATCCATCTTTCTGTTTCCCCTTTGGCCATGCAGATGAGTCTTGTGAAGATTAATTAGTAAATTAACTGAGCCTCCCCTCAGGACTTTAGCCACGCCTCCTGCCGTAGGAGGTGCACTCAATTAGATCTAAACAGAAGCTTTCTCAAGTTCCTGTGGGGAGGGGGACCTTTTAATTGAATTATCATTACGCCCTGTCCTGATTATTCTCTTTGCATTGTCCTCCATCGTGTTAGACATCCTGCCTTCAGCGACAGCTCGTGAGTTTAATGTGAGTAGAGAGGGAAACACACAGACATGCATGGAACCCTTCTTCAGCTGCGTGACCTCAGAAATATACAGTATGGCACTGTGTGGATATGTAATTGGATGTATTCTATATAATGCAAATGCTAAATAATATGGACAATTGCCTACTTTTCAGCACCAGTATTTTGATTAAATGTATATAAAATATTTTATTTTGAATAAATAAATATATAACTTGTTTGTTTATATAAAATGTTTGTTTATATATTATGTAAAATATATAAAATATTTATATTTTATATTGTATTTATGTATAAGGAAAAGTACATTTAATATTTTTTCACCATTTTATTTGCTCTTTATTCCATATACTCTCTTTTAAAGTCAGAACGCTCTTTTTACTTTATTGCATGCTCCTGATCTTATTGTGCACAATTTATCAGTGCAAGTCATTTTAATGAAAGCAAAAGTTTTTTGTCAAAATCGAATAACTTGCTCTTCCTGGGAAATGTTGAAGACAGAAATCGCTCTTACGTTTCCCAATCACACGACTTCATTCTGGGTGCAACATCCACTTTTAAGGATCCAATCAATTCCACATGCAGAAAATATAAGTCTTTCTTGTTCAAATGTCTTGTGGGGTGTGAATGGTGTTTTTTGAGGTGACTTTAGTGTGAGTTCAAGTAGAGTAATTCAAGAATTAAAAGCATGCTGTTTGAGTCCCCACATACATGTGCACACATTTAAACATATTTGAACACGGCACGTCCAAGTTGCAACAAGTTGATATTCAGATGCATTCATAAATCTGCAAATTGCATTTTTGTGGATCTTTTCCTCTTGCTCAACATGGAACATGTTATCATTTCTTACATGTAAATGTATGACACCCTGCACACAGATGCAGGTTGAGGCATGTTCTGGCTCCTGTGTGGAGTCAGTGTGCTGCTGACTGACAGGTGATATACTGCATTTTCTGAAAATGTGTTCAGCCTCAGGTCTTCTAAGATGTAGATGAGTTTGTGTCTTCATCAGGAAAGATTTGGAGAAATGTAGCATTGCATCACTTGCTCACCAACGGATCCTCTGCAGTGAATGGGTGCTGTCAGAATGAGAGTCCAAAGAGCTGATAAAAACATCACAATAATCCACAAGTAATCCACACTGCTCCAGTCCATCAGTTAACATCTAGTGAAGCCAAAAGCTATGTGTTTGTAAGAATCAAATTTTTCATTAAGTTGTTTTAACTTTAAACTATTGCCTCTGGCCCTTTGTCCGTAATCCATAATAATGCTTCCTCCAGTGTTGTCTTCACATCAAAATCCACTAACATATTTATTTAGGTCTGTTTTGGCTTGTAAACAGTGCTTGATCTGTGCATACTTCTCTCCTGATTCAGACAAGCCAACTTTTTCACTACAGAAAGCAATATTACGGATTTTGGACTCAGAAATAATGACTTTAAGTTAAGAGTCTTGATGGATTTGTTTCTTACAGGCATGCAGATTTTTATGGATTGTTTGGACCCTGGTGATTCTGACGGCACCCATTCACTGCAGAGGATCCATTGGTGATCCACAAGTGATGGAATGCTACATTTCTCCAAATCTCCCAGTGTTCTAAATGAGAACATAACTGAAGTCGCCATGGTTACTAAATAGATGCGATTCCGAGTTCCGAGGGATGTTACTGTAAAACTTTCTCCAGGGAACCATATAACCGACTTGAAAACCCCAAATGGTACTCGATAAGGAGAAGAACCATTGACTCTTCGACTGTCCCGTGGCACACAGCCCTGTGTAAATTTAGATGTTTGTTCCTCTCTGCGGTGATCCGCGAGGCTCCTTCTGCGATGGCCGACAGTGTGTCTGCTTTCAGTCCCTCTACATCTGCAACTGATCTCCAGCAGACCAAAGATTCTCAGAGAGCGAGAGAGAGAGAAAGCAAAAGGGAGTAAAAAAAAAAAAGTGGGAAAAAAAGTAGTTTACAGCGCATTGGTACATCCTGTCTTAATGAGAACCCCCATCTGTCCCCAGCAGGACGGAGAAAGGGCCGGTGCTGTGGAGAGAAAGGACAAATAAAGGAGGAGAAACCGAGGAGCCGAGGAAGGGGCGGCGCGGCTCTCAGTCGTGGGGGCCCCGCGGTGACCCCTGCGTATAGACGCTTCTCATTAGCTTAAGCCGGGGAAGCTTGTTAACCTCGCTAATCGCAGAAGGAGCTCGCAGAAAGAGCTGGAATTTACTGCCAGTTTTCCTCATCAAAGGACAGCATGTTGCGGAGAAGCAAGGGGGGGGGGGGACGAGTGTGTATTTTGGGAAGGTGTGGGATTGCGTTGACGAGACCGCCAGATAATAGCGTCCCGTGATGGGAAGGAGCGTTCGAGGCAGGTGTGAGAGTTTGGTTGTTTGTGCATGTGCAAAAGCAAGTATCAGGAAGCGATGGCTTATGATTTGCAAGGAGAATGAAGCAACCAAAGTGCATAGTTGCTTTGATGATGGAATCAAGTGTTACTAGAAACTGGCCCAAGTCAAAAAAAGTCCATTTTCATGTCTTGGACATTTTAGCATGTTGCTTTGCATTACCAGGTTGTTTTGAGAGTTTTTTTAGGGAATCTTTTGGAATCTCACGATTCGATTCAAAATAATTCTTGGAGTCATGATTTGATTTAAAAATCGATTCTCAATTTTGAACTGAATTGTGATTTTGGATTTGATTCTAAACTTTGAGTTTTATTTATTTGAACTAAAATGAAATTTCACTAAATTGATGACATTTATAGTGTTACAAAAGATTTCCATTTCAAACTTTTCAACTTTCTAGCCATCGATGAAAAATAAAATGTATCATAGTTTCTATAAAATATGAATCAGCACAACTGTTTTCAACACTGATAATAATCAGAAATGTTTGTTGAGCAGTAAATCAGCGTATTAGAATGATTTCTGAAGGATCGTGTGACACTGAAGACTGGAGTAATGATGCTGAAAATTCAGCTTTGATCACAGGAATAAATTTCATTTTACAATATATTCACATTGGAAATTTTTTTTCTTTCAGATTGCAATAATATTTCACATTTTTCCTGCATTATGAATCAAATATATGCAATATTTGGTGAGCACAAGACACTTCTTTCAAAAACACAAGCTTTTAAACAGAAGTGTATTTTAAATAGATACTAAATTTTATACACATGAGAAAAAGTGAAGGTTTGTAGAAAAGTGAGCATCAGGAAACTTGTTTGTTGGGCGTCAGAATGAAGCAACCAAAGGCCAATAAATCAAGCTGTTAAAGTTTTACGAGCGCAGCTCAACAGACGGGATGGCTTGCGTGTTTTTTCCTCATTTGAATGCACACACATTAAAAGGCTTTCTAAAACAAATTGTCAGCCAAGTTGAACTCAACACATTTTCTTACCAAAATACACAAACTGCAGGTTAGTAAGTGCAGTCAAATTTCATCAAGTGCAGTTCCAGCGGTAATAGTGAAGCGTTTCGCTCCTGTCATGCATGAACATCTTCGAGCCTGCAGCGACTTGTCTTGTTCACCGCAGGCATGAGGAACGCTGCTTCCAGGAGACTTTCCACCGCTCACCTTTTGCATACCTCTCACGGTGCATCACTCGCAATACTGCTCATAGATCGGTTTTAATTTGCGTTCGGAAATATGCCCATCGTGCATTGCTCATTTAAGAGCTGTTTCAGACCAGATTTACAGTTCAGCGACTGGGTTTCAGTGCATTGTGGGAAATGTTGTCAGTAGGGCTGTGTGCAGAGGGTGGCTTTTGTCGCTTTGTAAACTCTGAAATCCCGAGGCGAAGACAGAAGTGTGTGCAGAGAACATGTAATCCATATGCTGAATCTTGAAATCCTGCCTGTCAGTTTTGGGGAGGTTGTTGTTTCACAGTCGTCAGCGCAGGTAGAAACTCACCTTAATGAAGCGAGAGAGCGGGATAAAAAAACAACAAAAAAAACATATGCGTGTGCAAACATACAGCATGAATATACGTGCATGTTTGTATAAAATGATAATCACACTTTTAACAGCGGCGCCATGTATTCTTATTTTTCAGAATGACTCACGGTTATTGGAAATGGATGAAAAAAAGGTTAGCCTTGTGTTATGAAAAGAGTAATACCGTGGTACTTGAATACATACCAAAATACTCAGAAACCATGATATTTTATGACAGAAAAACAGCTCTTATTGGTTAAATAACTAAACAAACAAACAAACAAAATGAATGAATGAATGTAATTCATTTAGCTTTTTTTTTGGATAAAACAAAATAAAAAATGCTAAATAAGGAAATAAGACTTTCATTCGTTCATTCATTCATTCATTTCTAATGTCACTACCATCATTCTGTCTGAAATAATACATTTTTAACCAACACATGTAGTCTTATTTATTAATGTCTCAAATCTCATGTATATGTTCAGGAAATGTGTGTTTACACTTATGAGTTAATTATATTTTCCTCCTCTGTGCACTTATCACTTGTTTTCTTCATCACAGAAAACATCAAATAAATAATTGGCATCTCTTTGTGTCAGAATGAGATGACAGAGGTTGCGCTCAACAAATAAAAAAGATTTAGAAGCAACTGTTTAACTATCATACAGTGTGTAATATATATAAATAAATATTTTTGACTGTTTATATATATATGTATATATATAATTTGTAATTTTTGTACACATATATAATTTTTAAAAAATGATTAAACAAATAAGTAATGGTGTTACTATGACATTTTTTGAAGGCCCTCAAAGAAAATTACTGCAAATGATTCTGCTCCGATCATTTATTGAGATGTTATTCTTATTGTCAGCTGTCTATTAAGCAATTGGAGCAGCTCAGTTTTGACAGTTCTCCGTCCAGACACACTGCCTGAGCGTCTCTGAGGGGCCCTGAGGGCCACTGTCTCTCTCTGACCGTCTGATGCCACCAGCACCACGCGTCTGTCAGAGCTGTCAATCACATCAGAAACACAACATTCCTTTGACCGTGACAGCGCGAGAAAGATGCTAGCAGAGCAGATCCTGATGCTTGGTTTCAAATAACTAAAGTCATGACTGAGTTATATATTTTGCATTTTATGTTAAAGCAATATGCACATTATTTAGGGTTTAAAAAAATAAAATTGTAAAATGTACCCTCATGTAGTTCTAAACTTTTATTACTTTTTATTTTTATGTGTAAAAATATTTTTTGTCTATAAAATGATAATTAAATAAAATGGTTAGTATTTTGAAAAAATATGGATACATAATGTACTGTATGATTACCATAATATACTGTGATATTTCATCTGCAAAAAACATGGTAGTGTCATAGTGCATTTTGGTAGGTAGGTAAGTAAATAAATATTATTTATTTAGCTTTTTTGGTTTATATAAAACACAATAAACTCACTTATTTAGATAAAAATGTATTTATTTAAGAATATAGACAGCCATGTGGGTTGAGTAAATGCATGACAAAATTGTAATTTTTGGGTGAACTATCATTTACTCTCATTTCCTTGTAACCTGTATTACATTTTCATATTTATATTCTGTTTTTTTTCTCAGTGTATTTTGGTCTGTAAAATTAATTACTTCAAAATATCTTTACACGTGAAGGTAAGAAAGAAAGAAAAATGGACAAAAGTCATACAGATAAACATTAGGGTCAATATATGCATGACAAAATTATCATTTTTGGGTGATCTTTCATTTAACCTCATGTCATTGTAAACTTGTACTACATTTGATTTATTTTGATTTCTCACTGTTTTTTTTTGTTTTTTTTTGCATAAAATGACTGTACTTCCAAATATTTTTCCACAGAAGAAGAAGAAGAAAGTAGGAAAGAAAGAGTGATGAAATTCCTATAGACAGTCATGAGAGAGTAAATGCATGACAAATTTGTAATACTTGCGTGCACTTTCCCTTTAACGTTTCTTCCTTTGAAGGTGATATAAACTGTAGAGTTTGCGTGTGGACTCTTTTGAGGAGGGTTGTTCGAGGACAGGGAAAATGAGTGCTGTGTGTGTTTGGAGCCAGGGATAATCAGGGAATTACTCTGGAAATGTCAGTTTCATCTGGATTTGATTATGGAGCGCATCCTCACGTGTGCCACTGCTCTAAACGCGCCTCCAGCACGCTGGAGACAATATCTCGGTGTGTGCTTTATTAATCAAATCTGCAAATAAAATAAAGAATTAGAACTAAAAAGAAAAAAATATGGAAATAACTTTTACTGTACATTCTGATCACAGTGCAAAAAAAGTGATGCTCTTCCTCAGTATTTTCCAGTACAAATTCTTAAATCCAGATACATTTACTTGAGAATCAATATGATATAAGAAGTCTGATTAATGCTTAAAACAAGCTCCTTAAAAATCAGCTTAATTAGAAGGGAAACAAGTTTAGGCACCCCATTGACAAATATTTGTTCTTGTTTCAAGCATAAACTCAATTTAGAAGTTTTTTCAGAAAACAAGGCTTCTCATCTTCATTTTGCATCTTCAAGTATGTATCAAGTAAAATACTGAGGAAGATATTCATTTTTTGCAATGCATGCAACATTTAATGCCTTGGACTTTTTTGGCCTTAATCTGTTGAAGTTCAAAGTAATACTTTTTAGACCCACAGAACCCTGCTTTTAGGCCTGTTTTAATATTAATCCTGTTATTCAGTTATAATGCAACCAATTCTGTACATAAGCAGTTGACAAACAACATGGAAAAAATAAAAATAAAAAAATAAAATAAAAGTTGGACCATATGGGGATATTATGTTTTTTTGTGGATATATTTCATTGCAATATCATGTTTAGACCATTTTTTTTTTTGCAGTTCTCTTAAATAGTTCTGCATTGTAACAAATCAAATTTCGAAACTGCATGCATAGTAATTATACAGTTTTTTTTTTTTTTTTTTTTTTAAATAGTTTTATAGGCAGTATAGCTTGTCACAGGAAATGTCAACTGCAAACATAGTTTTTTTGACCAGGCAAATTTATTGCATGCAACATGCTTTGAATACCAGATTGCAATCTTGTACGTAAGAATGAAAAGAAAAAAGAAAGAAAATAAAGAACAAGCTGTCAGCGCACTTGTCACTTCTAGCTTGTCATGTTATAAAGAAAGCGTATGTAAGCCTCTGGCACTTTGACCTTTAGGAATCCAAAGCAAAGATTTGCTAATTAACCAAGAGCTTTCTCTCTCTTGCACACACACACACACACACACACACAATTTCTGTCTTGTTCATTAGCGAGACATGCAGATTAGAAGATTAATCTGCATAAATGCAAATGACATTGGGATTAGGTTTGCTCAGCTCTTGGAGGAAGCACATTTAAACGTCAAACGTCATTGGCTCCTTGTTTTTATGGCATGAACTCTTTTGGTGAGAAAGCAACCTGTCATAATGTCATTGCAGTTATTCTCACGAATATTAAAATCATAGCACTTGGCGCTTTGTCTCCTGCTGCAATATTTGCTCAAATCTGACACTAATTAGTGGGACACAAAGTGTCTTAATTAAAACATAGTGAACATGAATAAATTAAAACAAACAAACCTTATGCGTTGTGTCTGATTTTCTCACGTTGCACAAGAGAGCAGTGAATCTGGTTCTTCTCAAGATGCAAGATTACGCGCAGCACGCTAAAATAATATGAAACAGGCCGCGCCATTAGCTTCTATTTATTTGTGCACATTTATACACAAAACACACTAATTCAAAACGTTTGTAGCAGTAACTTCTGTTATTAGGAATAAAAAGAAGGCTATGCTCTTGATCTTAGAATTAAAGGGTTAGTTCACCCCAAAATGAAAATTATGTCATTAATTACTCACCCTCATGTCGTTCCAAACCCGTAAGACCTTCGTTCATCTTCAGAACACAAATTAAGATATTTTTGATGAAATCGGAGAGCTTTCTGACCCTCCATAGACAGCAACGCAACTGAAATGTTCCCAGGTCCAGAAACGTAGTAAAGACATCGGTAAAACAGTCCATGTGACATCAGTGGCTCAACTTCAGATTTGTGACGCTACGAGAATACTTTATTTTTGCACAAAGAAAACAAAAATAACAATTTACTCAACCATTCTTCTTCCCTGAGTTGCGTCATCCGCCATTTTAGAGAGTATCACAGTGCATACGCACGCTTTCGCCTAAGCGTAAACAAAGCTTGTTACGCAGCTTTCGTTCATACGCTAGCTTTCCCCCCGAATGTAAACAACGCTGATTACGTCAAATATGTTCTTGGGTACTCTCCAAAATGGTAGAAGACGGAACTCGGGGGAGAAGAATGGTTGAGTAAATTGTGTTATTTTTGTTTTCTTTGCGCAAAAATAAAGTATTCTCGTAGCGTCACAAAACTGAAGTTGAGCCACTGATGTCACATGGAGTGTTTTACTGATGTATTTACAACGTTTCTGGACCTGGGAACGTTTCAGTTACGCTGCTGTCTATGGAGGGTCAGATAGCTCTTGGATTTCATCAAACATATCGTAATTTGTGTTCTGAAGATGAACGAAGGACTTACGGGTTTGGGACGACATGAAGGTGAGTAATTAATGACATAATTTTAATTTTGGGGTGAACTAACCCTTTAATGCTGCTGTTAATGATAATAGAGACTGATGTTTCACATATATCTCACTGTATCATTTTTTCCCACATGTACATCTATATGCAGATGCTGTTTTAATCTTGTGTTTGTATCAGCGTTATTTGGTGTAACAGTGTTGATTCAGTTATTTTAATTAGTTTTTCAATTATATTAAGCATATTTGTAAGTTACCTGATAAAACATTTTTCTGTTGTACATTGATTATTGGCATCAACAGACATTTACAATTTATACGATTAATATGAATAAGTAAAAACATTTTTAGTTACTTTAGGGTCAGTAAGATTTAAAAAATTTTTTTTTTTTTAAATTTGACTCGCCAAGGCTGCATTTATTTGATGAAAAATACAGTTAAAATTGTAAAAATGTGAAATATTATTACAATTTAAAATAGCTGTTTTCTAAGTGAATATATTATAAAATTTAATTTGTTTATGTGATGAAAAGCTGAATTTCAGCATAATTATTCCAGTCTTCAGTGTCACATGATCCTTCAGAAATCATTCTAATATGCTGATTTTCTGCTTAAGAAACATTTATTCTAATTATCAATGTTAAAAACAGTTGTGCTGCTTTATATTTTTGTGTAGATTATAATACATTTCTCTTTAAATGAATAGAAAGTTCAAAAGAACAGCATTTATTTGAAATAAAAGTTTTTTGTGACATTATAAATGTATTTACTGTCTGATTTATTAATAGTAACATTATAATTGACAATTTTCTTAATATATGACCTTTATTTTCACCAAAGTGACTATTAAATGAATAAATGTTAGTAAAAAAATTTAAATAATGTTTAATTTGTTCCCTTTTCTAAGGCACTGCGACCAGAGGAGAATGGAAGGAGAATTAAATTGGAGCCCTAACAGAGAAGCGGGCGTTTCTCAGTCCAGTTCTAAAGGAATGCTAAATAAACAATGTGCTTTTGTGTCCTCGTTCCGCTGGTGCTCCAATAACGTCGCGGACAGCCGTGCGAAAAGGTGGAGTGAGGACGGAGCGTTTACAGCGCCTGGTGGAGGGTGTGAATGGGGTAAGGAGGAGAATTGGGTGGTTGTGTTCATTAGCTCTGTGTGTGTGTGAGAGAGAGTGTGTGTGTGTTTGAGGGTCCTGAGAAGCATTTGATCTCCTACCGAGGGCCCACTGACATGCACTAGCTAATTATCATGATCTAATGGATGCTCCGCATGGACGGAGCCAAACCTGGACTCCCACTGTGAGCCTTTACACACACACACACACACACACACACACACACACACACACACACACACACACACACACACACACACACACCCACCCTCTTCACACCCAGGCTGTGATACACACACCAGCAAAATGACTGAATAGAGTTGAGGTCAAGTTCAAAGAGACAGAAACGAGCTGTGTGCTGCCTAAATAGACAGCTGGCTTCTGAGGGAACATCAGTGTTGAAGAAGTTACTTTGAAACTGTGAATCTACTCATAACTTATAGCAAGTCACTAGCTATAAAAAATTGCTAACTACACTGAATCTATTTAAGTGAGCATAATATCTTTTAAATGTGTGTGTATATATAATTTAATAAAATGAATAAATTATTAGTAAATTATATTATTTATATATTTAAAAGATATAGTTAAGAGTATTTAATGTATTTTAAGTATATTTTAGGTAAATATGTTATTTACACATTTAAAAGATATTATGCTCACTGAAATAGATTCAATGTAGTTAGAATTTTTTTTATAGCTAGTGACTACTTTTTAAAAAGTGTTATTTGACTTTAGTTGAATTGCTTTAAATTATAAGTAGATTGACAGTTTCAAAGTATAGCAGTGCACTAAAAACCACCTTGAACATCATAACAACTCCTTAGCAACAACTGAGAACACCCACATAGCAACATACTAAATACTCTCAGAACAGCTTAGCAGCAGCATCGCAGCAAAACTGCTTAGAAACAACCTGCAAACCACATAGGAACATGCTAAAAACATTTAGAACATCTTGGCAACTGCATAGCAACACCCTAGCAACCAAATTAAAACATGCTAAAAACTCACAGAACAGCTAAGCAACAGCATCGCAGCAAAACTGCTCAGAAACAACCTGGCAACCACATAGCAACATGCTAAAAACATTTAGAACATCTTGGCAACTGCATAGCAGCACCCCCAGGGATCAATCAGGGATTTAAAAAGAATTGGTTCTAAGTAAAAATGGTAGCCTAGGCTATTTTTTTCGTTACATTTCCCGGTTAGAATGAAATAAAACATTACTATTATATATAATTATATATAATATTAATATATAATACTAACTAATATATATATATATATATATATATATATGTGTGTGTGTGTGTGTATTTATGTGTATATGTGTATATATATATATTTAATATATAATTTTATTTAGTTATATTCGTGATATATTTTATTTTTTTATGAAAACTTTGTTTTGAAGAATAGCTAGGCTATTTATTATTTTCGTAGGAAAATTTGTTAGCCTTGCCTATTTGTTATGAAGTTGATTTAAAATTCTTCATAAGAAATTTTAAGAAGAAGGTAAAAGTTAAGAAAAAAATGGAATTAGGTTGTAGGCCTAGTCTATAGATGGACCTATAGACTAATTCTATTTTTTTCTTAACTTTCATTAGACTGCAGATCAAAATAAAATAATTCTTGATAATCTTTAAAAAGAGAGAAATCATTGACATAATTTAGGCTATACTTTCTTTGACTGCAGAAAAAATGAAACCATTTAATTTGCAGTGTTAACTTATGAATTAAATGAAAACAAAAATAAATTACAACAAGAACAATCAAGAAAAAATATTTGACGAAATTACAAAATGAATGCTGAATAATGTTTGACAGTGAACACATCTCCATTGCATAGTGGAGCAATGTGGCATCACTGGTGTCAGTCGCAAATATTAAACGTTTAAAAAAATCTTTGTAAAAATGACTGGCAATGACTGGTTCTTGATTTCTTAGATTATAATCTTTAGACACCACACACTATGCGATTTCATTTCTGCCGACTGCAAACAGCGACTGAGCCCAACTGGAACAGACCCTGTCTGATTGGGCACAAGACCAAATTCCATTCATAATCAGCCTGACAGTCGTGTAGTGTGTTCTCGGCTTTAGAAACAACCTGACAACCACATTGCAACATGCTAAAAACATTTAGAACGTAGCAAGTGCATAGCAACACCCTGGCAACCACATAGCAACATGTTTAAAAACTCTCAGGATATAACAACAGCATAACAACAAAACTGGTTATAAACAACTGGAAACCACATAGCAACATACTAAAACATTCAGAACATCTTAGCAACTGCATAGCAACACCCTGGGAACAGCATAGCAACAAAACTGCTTAAAAACAACCTGAATCCACAAAACAACATACTAAAACATACAGAACATCTTAGTAACTGCATAGCAACACCCTGGCAACCACCTACATCATAGTAGCAAATTTACTCATAATTTCATCAGGAAATGTAAAGCTCACGCTAATTTACTGTGGTAACTGTGGCCGTTTTCTCGTTCTCGTCTCGTAACTCGAGTTGGCAGCAGGCGTGTGTGGGACGCCAGAGCAGGAGTCCAGAGCCTCCAGGTACATTAGCGTGTGTTTGTGTGTGTGTGTGTTTCCATGACTTGAGAAAAGTGCCGTGCGTGGGATCGTAAGCGAGAGGGACAGTCGTCAGAGCGGCGGGTGTGCGCGCCAATGACACCTGTCACCACGACTTACTGTGAGGACCTGCTGCTCAACACCTCCAGCGCTAGCCTCACTAGCCTCATGCCACAGCTGTGCCGATGGGAGACGGGGCCGGGTTTACCCCGCCCCCGAGCTGGGTTTACGGCCACGGACTGGAGAGGAAGGCATGGGATGGAGGAAGAAAACACGCCGCGTCCTTCAAAACAATGTGCCCCCGAGAACAAACACAAGAGAGGAGAATATTCATTTAAACTTTGCAACATCATAATAGATGGAGGGAATTCACAAATCTGGAGTTGTTTGTAAATACTCCAGGAGGACAATTGCTTTTTCATGGCAGATGTTTTTTTTCCTGCAATTCTGTTGAAGCAATAAAATAGATTCAGATGAGTCAGTAGTTGTCGTAAAGTAAGAGAACATTTGATGAGAAATGTTTGAGTTAAGAATGAGATCTTTGAGCTTTGATTGCAGACTTTGGCAAATCTGAGCACAGTTGTTGAGATCTCTTCTGAAACTTCAGAGATAATGAGGTTTTAGGAGAAAAATCACCAGGTTAGGTCTCCATGCAATTCATTGCTTGCGAGAAGAATTAAATGAGATATTAAAGAGATCTCACTTGCACTTTTTGTGTGGGCAAAAAAAAAAAAAATTCTCAAGAACTTACTCTTTAGTAATTCAGAAGTTTTAAGGAGTTCTCAGTTCTGTTTCATTTCAGTATCAACTTTGTCTTAGATGTTTCTCCTAAAATTCTGTTGGAGATATAAAAATAGACTCAAATAAACTCAATAGTTGTCATCCAGTAAGAGTATAGAGATATAAAATGAATGTATAGCACAACATTTGGTGAGAGATATTTGAGTTCATATTGAGATCTTTGACTTTTGAATGCAGACTTTTGGTATCTTGGCAAATCTGAGCACAGTTTGAGACCTTGTTGAGATCTTTTCTGAAACTCAGGAGCCATGTGAGATTTTAGAAGAAAAATCAGCAGCTTAAGTCTCTATTTAATCTCATTGCTGTTTAGAAGAATCAGCTGAGATATTAAAGAGATCTTTGTAGTTTTAATTTTGTATCAGCAGAAATGTCTCAGAGGCTCCCAAGTCTTTGATTTCTCATTTGTTTCAATTAAATACAAACTTTTTCTCAGACGTTTCTCCTAAAATGCTGTAGGACACATACAAAGAAAAATAAGTTGTCATGAGTTGAACAGTTGAGTATAGAGCTATAAAATGAATGTGGAGAGCTGCTCAGATCATTTGTTGAGAAAATTGAGTTCATATTGAGATCATTGACTTTTGATTGTAGACTTTGGTATCTTGGGCTCAGTTTGAGACATTGTTGAGATCTTTTCTGAAGATCTCAACAAGGTCTTAAGAGGTTTTTTGGGGAAAAATCAGCAGCTTAAGTATGTATAATCTCATTGGAGTCTAGAAGAATCAGTTGAGATATGAAAGAGATCTCATTTGTTGTTTTCATTTGGTATAAGAAAACAAATGTTTCTCAGAGTTTACTAACTTAGTCTCAGATGTTTCTCCTAAAAGCCTGTATAGGAGAAATGAAAGACTCTCACTTCTGAGCACATTTTGATACATTATTGAGATCTTTTCTGAAACTCTAGAGGAGGCACAATTGAAATTACTGGAGTTTTAGGAGAAAAAGTGTCAGCGAATGTCTTCATAATCTCATTGCCTGTCAGTTGTCCTTTTGCACAGGCAGAAAAAAAAATAATTTCTCATAGGTTGCTTGTTCTCAGAAGACTTAAGAGTTCTCATTTATGTTTCATTTAAATACCAGTATTGTCTCAGATGTTTCTCCACCTTGAGACATTATTGAGATCTTTTCTGAAACTCTTGAGGATACACATGTGAGATTACTGGTGTTTCAAGAGAAAAAAAATCAGCATCAAAAGTCTCCATAATCTCATTGGCGTCGATTTTCCTTTTGCTGAGATTTTTCTCACTGAGGTTGCTCTTTAATAGCTCAGACGATTTAACAGAGTTCTCTTTTTGTTTCATTTAGTTACCACTTTTGTCTCTTGAAATTCTGTGGGGGAAGTAAAAGACACTCACTTCTGAGCGCATTTTTAGACACACTTGAGATCTTTTCTAAAACTTCAAAGTAGACGTGAGCTTTCTGGGGTTTCTATCCGAAGGAGAAAATCCAACTTCTGCATTTCCTCTCTATTTAATCTCCTTGCTGTCTCGGAGAAGCAGTGGAGACATTAAAGAGATCTCTTTTTTTTTTTCCTGACCAAACTACTACTTAAACATCTATCCCCTGGTTTTATTTGAAAAACCCCTGATGGCTTTCCCCTCATTAACGCAAACACAGTGGCTTATAAATGCGATGTAATATTCTGAACGTTGTTGTTGGTAATGGCTGTAAATGTTGGTGTCGGGCAGCGCTGGGATGGGGGTGAGAGCGAAGAGAGGGGGAGGAAAAAAAGCTTGTTTGGTTCAGGAACCATTTAACAACTTCCTCTGGAAATTGAAAAAGGAAATAGTTTGGGGAAGGATTGCAGGAGGGGGGAGAAATGAAGCCCATATGAATTCCAGATGAAAAGTCGTACGCAGGGACACAGAGATATTGATGGCAGGCGCAGACGGAGCTGTTCAGGAATCGTGTGTGTGTGTGTGTGTGTGTGTTTGGGGGGTGGTGAGGCTGGTGTTTATGAGGTCATTTACCAAACTCATGTTTTCAACATTTCCTCTTGACTTAATTTTTTTTTGCTTTGTTCTCTGCTAATTGTTTCCATCCCAGCGAGACGAGAGAGTTTGAGAAATGTGCTTTCTGCAATTCTCTTGCGCTTTCTCAATTACATCTACAGTCCAAGTCTTAAAGTGAAAATTTTGCACTTGTCTGATTTAAAGCAATTTGCAAATGATAATCTCAGCATAATATGAGAGTAAAGTTTATTTGAAAAAAAAAAAAAAAAAAAATCAAATTCAAAATTGACGCTATTATCTTTTTAAAATACATGCTCTTAGTGTTTTTTTTAACCCATCATCTCCAGCCACCTCATGTAATGTAATCTATTCATGTTTATTCTTATTGAACAGCTCATTTCACTGTAAAATTTCACAGTAAAATGTGAATGGCTGATTTTAACACTCAGTATTTGGTTCGTCTCTTTTGCTTTAGTGTCAGCAGCACTGAAGCTACATGAACAAAACCTGACGATCATGTTCTCCAGCATTATTTGAGATCATTTTTCTGAAAGCATCTTGAGCTTCAATGGAATCAAGAAAAACTGACCATCTGTGCAAAAGGTAACAGTGATTTACTTTTCATTAGTCACCTACAAATAGTGCATACTATTTGTAAATGTCCTCATTTATTTTATGAAATATTTTATTTATTATTATTATTTAAAAAATAACATATATTATTTTAAAATATATATTTTGTCTTATATTATTATTTTAAAATATTGCTATTTTGTTTCTTTTTTCTTATGTGTTATTATTTTAAAATAACTATTATTTAAAGACTTTGTTTTGTTATTATTTGAAAATAAGAAAAAAAGTTTATTTTTATTTTGTTTTAGATTTCTTGTTTTTATCATTAGCTACATAACATTTAAATTTATTTTTTTTTTTACATGAAAAAAATCCAGTTTTCACTGTACACACACACACACACACACACACACACACACACACACACACACACACACACGCACACGCATGCATGCAGTCTCCCAAACTGTTCAAATGAGATAATCTGAAATCTAGTAGGAAAAACCCAACCGCTGTATGACATACATCGAGCAACAGTCGTTTTCTGATCTACTGCCCTGATTATTCATGAAGCGTTTCACTGTCAGTCTGGTTACAGTAAAGCTCCATCATATGAACTGCTTCTGTTTGCACATGCATACATCCAGATCATTCAGAGCTTGTGCAAAGTGACAGACATCTGTCATGCTTTTAAGCATCAGGGTTTTTGTCTTTCCTCATTCAACCCCTTATTGATCCTTCACACGTTCTAATGTGATTTCACGTGCTTGTGGAAAAATAGGAGAAACCGTAGCGTGTGTGATGAATCATTTAGTAGCCTAATCTATGCAAAGTTATGTCATGATTATGTAAAGCTGGTAACTGGTAACCTTTGTACTAAATGTGCAAATATAGCAGAAAGGAGCTATTGCATAAAGAAAGGAATTATGTGGGATGCATAACCAGAATTTCATTCACCTAGAAATGGAGGTCAAAAAATAACAGCAGCATTTTTTTTTATTTGTAGAAAGATTAATTAAAGGCCTGAAACATCAATATGAGCATCACATTTATGCTTGCACAGAGAATTCCTTTAATGCCAAGTTCACACTGTACGATTTTAGCCCTGATTTTCACTCGCTGACAGGTTTTGCAGATGTACAAATGCCAGAAGTCGGAGGCAATTCGGTGTTCGTTCACGCAATTGACAATCATGCAGTGTGAATTATCAAAGACGCAATCTGAGAGAATCGTGAAATATTTGGCATGCTAAATATCTGGACCTGTTGGCGATTCACAATCCTGCTGTGTGAAATGAGTTCTGACTGAAAAATACATCAGCAATGACCTACAGCCAATGAGAGAGAGCAAGATACAGGGTAGCGGGAAGTTCGGGGAGGACCTTTTTATATATATAATTCTTTCTATTGTAAATTCATGCAGTGTGTAACCTCCTGTCACCGACCCATCATGCAATGTGAACACAGCAGCGACTGACTGCTACCCCAGATAGTCGTGCAGTGTGAAAACAACGGCGATCCGATGACTTTGAAAATCACGCCGTGTGAACTCGGCATAGTGTCACGTACATTTTTAAGATTAAAAAATGAATAAGACTGGATTTGTTTGCATTTGTTCCACAGTTTTGCAGACTAGAAATGTGAGACTGATTCAATTGATGCAGAAAGCCTTGGGGCCTGAAGGTACAGAGTTTGACATGGAAGCTTTCAAGCCAAATAACATACTTGTACGGTGAGTGTTTGACTTCTGTTTAATGCTCACTATTTACTTCCAAACCTATGAATTCATGCTGAATGTTCATCTTAACACATGCGAGAAGTCTTGCTTTTATTGAAGCTTGCTTTTGCATACGTTTGAGTCTTCATAAGCAGCTCTTTTTGTATATGTGAAGATATAATATACAATTTTACTCAGTGTATTTGCATTTAAGGAAAGAGTTTTGATGTTTCTAGCTTTAACACAGCGTTATACCTTACCTAAAGTAACTGAAAACAACCAGTGACTAATCATTTTAAAACAGGATCAAAGCCCAGCGTAGAAGATTGATGAGGATAAAGGGTGATTGCCCTGAGGTGAAGGAGCTGTTTTTTTTTTTCTTCAGTCTCTTTGGTGAATGTTTCATTTTTATCAGGCTGATCAGAATTTGAACTTCAAACGAGAACTTTGTACTAAAAAGAGCCTGTGTGTGTACATGTACAACAAGACACTGATGCTGCTTTCAACATGCAGCGCGTGAGTAAACACCACTGATTACTTGCTGTTTTTCTCACATCTATTGACCAATGGATTCTACACATATATATATATATATATATATATATATATATATATATATTCAATATTTAAATTGAAATAAAAGGATTTTTTACATTTCAGAATTTGAAAAATTGCACTCACAAAGAGGAATGTTTTGCCAGTGACATTTTAGAGCTGAGAGAAAGGTTTATGGCTATATATACAAAACAAAATGACAAAAAATTTACAACGAAAAGGGAAAATATACAAATATTAATAAAAAAATATATATAATAGTATCTCAATGACACTAAAATAACATTGGTGCAAAGGCTCTATATTGTATTGAATATTTTAGTAATCAATTAATTTAGTAATTTTCAACTTATTAAACAGGTGTCCAGGGTTAACAAAAAAGCTATAAGCCATAAGTATCTGGTCATGCTGACTCTATCGTTTTTATTTATTTCTTAAAATTTAAAACACAATAAATGTAATTAATTAAAACAATATATAATGTAATTAAAAATTATTTATAAGATATATTACAGAGGCTAAACAGTTTTTAGGTAAATGAGTGAAATATGCGATTCTCTGTATAGATGGTCAGATGTTGTTCTTGCACTGAAGCTGAAGATGCTCTATGAACAACTCCAGTCATGCTGGAGAACATCATGATCAGCTTGTGTTCGGCTCCAGATCTGCCGTCATTAAAGCAGAAGAGGAACATAAAGAATAATATGAACTCTCTCACAGATGCAGTGACCAAACTCATCAAATATCATCAAGCACCTCATTACGTCTGCCTTATTTAACTAAATTTATATTCCCGCAGTACACTGATTATTACGTGTGTGTGAGAGCGGTCCGTGTTTGAGTGTGGTGAACCTCAGAGTTCCCCGTGTAACCTGAATGTGCTGCGAGTTCCCAGAGCTCGACTCCTCCCGGATCCACGCACACATCCCGCACACACCGCTGCAGACGGGACAGTTTAATGTTCCTGTGACTGCAGAGCAGCTGGGATGAGCAGCACTTGTTCAGTCACACACACACACAAACCTCAACCTATTTAAATACACAGTACTTGTCCTTAAGAAATTATACAACACACCATGCCTCAGTAAAAAGTACAATGCCATAAAAATATATGAACGTCTTATATAAATGAAAATAAATAATTAAATAATTATTTAATTAAATAAATAATTAAATATGTTTACATTCTTAGTTTAAGAATTGATATTTATTTTTATATTTTAGAATGAATGGATTTATATGAATTTAATTAAACAATTGATCCAATATATATATATATATATATATATATATATATTAAGACTTTTATTTTTTATATAAATTATATTTAAGTGATTTATGGACTTTCATACATTTATGACTTTTAATAAATATTTATTTTTAGAATAAAGTATTTATCTAAAATATATATTTTAAGATTTTTAATATATAAATTGATATCAATATATAGACTTTTATAACTATTTATATAAATATTATTAGATAAATGAGCTATTTTCACATTTATTTATTTATTTCCAAGCATTCCCCTACAAAAATAACAAAACAAACCATCATTGCACTATGGTATTTTCGACATGCACCATGTTGGAGTATCGTGTAAATACCATGGTATATAAATTTGATTAATCAAAGTACCATGGTTTTATTTCAATGATGAAAAAGGTAGTCAATTTAACAAATAAATAAATAAACAAAGCACACTGAAAATGTAACGGCGACTTTTTGCGTCATTATGCCCTGGCGGGAGATGGCAGGAATTAATTAAAGATGACCTTGTTGAGGCCGTCATTTCCACTCAGCGGACAGTCGGATGGCAACCTTCGCTTATTCACATTTGTTTTAATTTACTGCCGTGGTAATGGTTGTTATAAGGCAGCCGTTGGCGCTAAAGCCTCCTCATTAATTAAAAGAGCATCATGGGTTGTGAGAGGCTCAGAGGCAGATGTTAAGTTGCTCAGGGTTGTCAAACACTCGTGTACGGAGGGGAATCGTGTGTTTATCTGTCTGGAATAACCTCAAGACATGGATATTGTGAGCAGTACTTCCATATTCTGTCAGATGTGTATAGGATTGAACATGATCTGGCCTGGGCGCTTTAGATAACGCTTCAAGTTACAATTAGAGCTAATTGAGAGAGTTTTTCTTTGAAAGTTTTTAAGATATAAATGCACTTATTTAGGATTTGGTGAAAGCACAAATTTTCCTCTGGGCAGCAAACACAAGCTATAATCACATTTCTAGATTTACCAGATTCCACTTCAGCAAACGTGTTAAACAGGTCTGTGTAATAATATAACACTTTTATTAAGCAGCCTAAATTAAAAATAATCTCTTTGTATTTATTGTTGTCTCTTTCTATTGACTTGATTTAGATTTATAGACTGTTTAAATGAGTTCCTCCCAAAGCCAGTTTTATAGATATTGTACAGATTAAAAAACAGAGGATAGGACTTTGTTTTTCACTTTATTTCTTCTCAATTACAGTCATTTATATCTGAAGACCACCGTCGCAGAGAATGAGAGCGCTCTCTAGTGGTCGCAACTAACTACAGAAACATCTCAGCGCTTTTGCCAAGGTCAGTTTTTACTTGCTTTGTATATTTTATGTGCATATTATTAAGTGCATGCAAGTAGCAACTATTTCGACCAGCTGTATTTGCTGATTAATTTTCAAACTGCATTGGCATATTGAAATATAGCTCATTAAAAATATCTTGTTCAAGGATAGTTTGCATGAGGGAAATCAGCATGTCCTGCAGTGTGACATGCATTTAAAACTTATAACATTTGTTTTAAAATTTGTATATTTGATTAACAAATCAAAAAGTGAGGACAAAAGGGTGATTTTAAAAGGTATTTTATATATTTAAGGTACCGATCAACATTTTATATGTAAATCTAAATGTATGCTGCTGTTGTTGTTGTTGAAAGGAGTGTCTTATGCCAAACAAGGCTGCCTTTATTTAATCAAAAAACTGTTTTCTATGTGACCATATTTAAAAATGTAATTTATTTCTGTGATGAAATGCTGAGTTACTCCACGCAAGCATCATTACTCCAGTCTTCAGTGTCACATGATCCTTCAGAAATTATTCTGATTTGCTGCTCAAGAAACAGTTCTGATCATTATCAGTGTGCTCCTTCATGTTTTTGTGCAAAGCGTGATACATTTTTATTTTCAGGATACTTTGAAGAATAGAAAGTTAAAAATAAATGACATTATAAATGTCCATACTGTCACTTTTGATCACCTGATCTGAATTGCTATGCACATTCATTTTATAGCTGTATACTTACTGTTTACACTTAATTATATACTAACGCATATATCAACGCATCCTTGCTAATTAAAAGTATTAATTTATTTTTAAAAAATCCATTGCATATGCATGCATACATGAACCAGTCCTTGAGGTATATACGTGTAACAACACACATGCAATAAAATATTCTATTGAAGGGGCGACGACAGTGAGCGCAACAATAGCCGCTACAAATGGCTCTCCAGTCGGAATTCCAAGGTTGTCCCTGACCGATTGTTTGCATGATTGAGGTGAGGTCAGCTGCAGTATGACTTCTGCTCCTCACGGAGTGTTTCAGGCTGGGTCGCTGAATAGCCGTCCTGGCCTGTAATTACCGGGTCCATTGCCCGGCCTATTGTCATGCATAGACGAGCAGGCACGACCCAGGGAGCACAGACAACATGCCAAACTAAATGTGGGGTGTGGCGGGTCACCTAGATCACCATCTCATGATAATTACCCACAAGCCTCAGTCAGTAAAGGTGGAGGGGTCTGGGGGAAGGCGCAGGTTCCCACACAAAAGAAAAAAAACGACAATAAACACATAGCTACATAATGACTCATCTTACCTTGCCTTTTTTTCTCCTCCCTTACAGTGGAACTTACTCATTTCTTTTGCTTTATAATTAGCATGAGTGAGAGCAGGTGGGGTGAAGGTACCAACCCTTTAAAGCCCAGATTGGCTTATGATAGGAGGAGAAGATGGCTTTTGTTGAAGGTGTCGGCTTTGCTGAACATCCACATTTTAAATCATTGTGCAATCGATTTTCAAATGAATTTATACAAGCGATACGTTCGGAAACGGGCAACGGCGTTTGAACGCGGGATGAAAGCGGTGGCACATCCCGTTTCCTTAAACTTTTTATATAAGGCGTAAAACCACTCTCTACCGTCCTCAGGGCAGTAGTTACCAGGTGAGCCCAAAGAGTATAATTAACCAAGACTGTTGCAGTTAAAGAATATAAAGCGTGTCAGAGAGGCTTCTGTCAACTTTGGCCTTCGGCAGAAAACGGGGATTAAATTAGTCACAGGTTCCTCTTTGTGTATGTGCACATAGCCAGAAGGCCTGTGTTACGAAGATACAGCTTTATAGATAGATAGATCCCCTTTTTTAATAATAATAATAATAAAAAAAAACTGTTATAGCACTTGTATATCATTGCTCTTTTGTTGATTTTGATTGCTTCCATTGTCCTCATTTGTAAGTCGCTTTGGATAAAAGCATCTGCTAAATGACTAAATGTAAATGTAATACATTAAGAACATTTCTTCTTAGCTAATATTAGAGGAATTCTATAATTTTGAAGACAAGACGTTATGAGAATGTTACATTTAAATGTTTTCTCAGTGTGTAAAACAACCATTTTTTTATATTTGAAGCATGTTTTTTATTGGTTATGTGAATGTTAGTGTAAAACCATTACAAAAATGTTACTTCTGAATTGTTTTCAAATGTTCATAATGTGTATTATTAAATCTATTTAGAATGTTTCTGCGTGGTTAGAGAAACATTCCATTCTATCATTTTGAAAATGTTATGAATGTTCTCTCAATGTTTAAAACACCCAATTTTTATATTGAAAGAATGTTTTAAGAGGAACATTCCATTTTATCATTTTAAAACTATTATGAAAACGTCATTTCTGAATATTTTTTAACATTTTTAATACATTAACATTTTTTCTTGGTAATTTAATTGTTAGAGGAACATTCCATTCTGTCATTTTGAAAACCTTATGAGTGTTACATTTGTACGTTCTCTCAATGCTTAAAACACCCATTTTTCATATTTAAAGAATATTTTTGCTTGGTTATGTGAATGATAGAGAAACATTCCATTTTACAATTTTGAAACCATTATGGTGATGTTATTTCGAATGTCATTTAAATGTTCAAAACATCAAGAATTGTTTCTTCTTGGTTATGCAAACATTGCTGAAACTTTCCATTCTATCATTTTGAAAACGTTATGAGAATGTTCTATTTTTATTATTGAAAAACTTTATTGAACAGTTCTGAACAAGTTCTTGGAACGACAAGTGACATCATAAGGGCGTTCCGGGCACATTGTTCTAAGAATGTTTCCTCTCAACATTACGAGAACGTATATCAAATATTAATAATGTTAGAATGTTCCCTAAACCTTATTATTGGAATGCTTGTCCTACCATTACGATAGATGATTACGATAGATCTATCTAACACGATAAATAGATAGATAGATTCAAAGTTCTCCAACAATCCACCACAAAAACAAAGAGAATGAGGCAGAAGAAGGCAGCATCTAAACACACTGACATTTGCTTTGGATTTAGGCAGGACGTCTCATGCAAGCTCTCTCATCTGGTGAGGATTGGTTGAAGTGCACAATGAGCCTCTGTCTCATGTACGCTTTTGTGTTGTTTTGACTTTTTTTGTAAAGTGGTGGCACATGAGGATGGGTGGGCTGGACATTTTCCCTCCATTATGTTTTAATCATCTTTGTTTCTAGCAATTCAGAGAAGCTTTTCTTTTCCTGGCTCTCTTCCATTCTTCACCCGCCCCTCTTTTAATCGGCTCTGTCAACTCAAAGCAGCACACAGTCAGATATGATCCCTTTTAGTGTTTATTTACCCCTAAACAAGCAGATAAGCATATGAAGGGAAACGTCCCGAGGGCCGAGAGAAGCCAAACGCAGGCGCTTGAGTTAGCCCTGAATTAGAGAATACCTGAAACAATACATGATGCAGCAGAACAAAGGTCACGGAGACGATTGTTGTTTGCGTGTCTCAAACAGGCAGCTGCGTGGAGAGCAGGGAAGGTGCTTTGTAATATAATGAAGCGAGGTGAGACGTTGTTTAAGTAAATTGCCAGCACCGGGAGCCTAGCGTGACAGCGCTGACTTTGTAGACTCCAGCTTTGACTGACAGATGCGTTTGGTTGTCTTCTTTTGTCTGGAGAACGGATGGGAATCTGTGAGAAGGGGACAGGTCCGGTTGCCTCGTCTCATGACAGAACTGCCTCTGGCCTTCGCCGAGGATGCCACGTATCTTTTACAAAGTCAATCACAATATTTCCATCTCTCTACTTGAATACAGATACATTCACGTGCGATACTGAACTAGCCCAGAGAAAATTTGTATTCTTGTGAGGCTGCTCTTTTAAAACTCGAAACCTTTCATGCAGAAAGCCTGTGCATCATATTTAATACTCAAATTTAGGCCTTTAATGATCGACATGATCAAAAATTGATAGTTCATACTTTTTTGGTAGAATTGTACAAACGTCCACCTTCAGCTTGTGCTTCACGTGTCCTTTTGCTGTAAAATCTTTACTGATTTTTATAAAGTAAATGCAAGAGTAACTTTGAAATTGTTAGTAATATTTTGAGATGAACACTTACTGAACTGAAGCAAAATCGTGTTCAAATATGAGCCTCAAATATGATCATCCGGTTTTTGAGGAGCATTTATTTATCATCATTGGGATTGCATTGCATTAAATGTTTTGATCATTTAAATATAAGATATATTATTGGAGATACAGCGTGATGACGGACATTTATATAATTTTATGTAATTATCTGCTATACTGTTATAAAGATCTTACTGATTTACATTACAAGCATCAGAGTTTCATACTTTTGTCCATATAAATACCATCATTTGCACCAAATTCTTACTATATCATGCCTAATGAGCCATAAAAGCCAGATGTATAATATATATATATATCGTGTTTTAAAAAATGATTTTTATTTAATGTTAATTATTTCATTAATTATTTAATGTCTGGTTTTACAGGGTTCGTTACCAACTTGTCTCAGATTTTTCTTCTAAAAATCCTTTAGAGAAATGCAATTAATTTCATGAGAAATATCTTGAGATTGCAGACTTTGCTATATTAGCAAATCTAACTACTGATTTTTTTAATGTTGATTACTGGCTTTTTCTAAGGAGAAGCATCTAAACGAGAGACTTTTGTCTCGATATGTTTATCTCTGTGCTCAGATGTCTTTTGCATGGTTATCTTTGCAGCTTTTATCACCATGTTTTGAGCTGAGACATTCGAACGTTAAGCAAATCCTCACAATGAGCCACAAAACGTGTACTTCCAGAAGAGCAATGCATTTGCAAGTTGCAAATGATGGTGCAACTTGCAAAATTAAGTCAGCAGTAAATGTAAATTACAAACCGCTTTATATCTGTATGCATAAAAGCTGAAAAGTTTTGAAAATAAAGCTTCAGGAATGCATGGGTTTAATCAAATATGTCACCAATTTTAAAAGGCTTTTCTTGTGAAGTAAGAAAAATAGGGCTGGTAACCACATCACGGGTAATTGCAGTTTGGCAGGTGTGCCGTAATGAGCAGAGATAGAGCGCCCAACAGGATGCAAATGAATTTTGGCCCCGGGCTCTTCCAGCGCAGTGCATTCAAGGCAATTAAGACTCTGCCACTTTCTACAACAGGGGTCAGATTCCTTACAGATCATCCAAATATGACATGAAAGATCTAAGAGAGCAGCTCGGCATGTCAAAACTTGACGCGAGCCGGGGTGGCGATGAAAAGGAAGAGTTGGATGAACTTTGATAGACATCTGAAATCTGGGAAACAAAAACAAGGTCGAATTCTGCCAAGAAAAAGGAAGGATAAGAAAGGAAGGCCGTTTCTTTTGGAGATTACGCAAGCGTGTTTGGATGGGAAGGAGTTCAGATAATAATGAAACAATTAAAGGCTTTAAGGTTGACCTGAGTTGTAAAACTTTTTTCCACTCCACCTTTGCATAAATCAAATGAAGAATGCCGAAGTTAAGGACCTGAAATCTATCTCACTCTCTTTATAGGGCTTGACTGGACTGATTACGCGGTCACCCCACCCCGAACCCTTTCCTTCCCATGATGCCTCGGGCTAAGACGCCACACCCCGCGACAGCGCTCCCCCCTCCTGAGTGGGATGGTCTCTGTGCAGGTGGGACAGGTAATTAAACTTTTACATCGACTCTCTTCTCTGGTGTAAATCAGCTTACTGTCACAGCTCCATTCTGCTGGAAATGACGGTAGGATGAGGGCTGGAGCAGTTCAAACAAAATTATAAAAAAAAAAAAAAAAAAAAACTTTGCTTATTTACCCATGCTCATGTTGTTCCAAATTCATATAACCCCAAAAAAGGAGAATCTTTACATAACACATATTTCATTGTGACCAGTAAAGAAAAAAGCTACTCTTTAATATTTAATTTGTTGATTTTTTTTTTTGTACTATATATTTTTTTTACACTGTAAACAGACTCAAAATACTATATAAGTTTGAAAATGTTGAAAAAAATATTTTAAAAAAGTAACAATATAATTTTTTTTAAAAATAATACAAATATATAATAAAATTATAATAATATAATTAATAACTACCTGATAATAAATACTTTGTAATTTTGTAATTTATTAAGCAAACAATTTTATTACTTACGACATATTTTTGTTATAAAAGCTCAAGTTTAAAAAATGCAAAAAATGGACTTTTTGTTAATTATTCTTCTTTTGACTAAAAAAAGTAATCTTTCTCGGTGTTGCTATTTACACAAAGCAGTCCAACTGTTGTGGGGTCAGATGGATTTCACAGATGGCATATTTTGTTCTAACAGGGTTTTGTAATTGGAAATCATGTATTTTAGTGTTGACATGATTAGCATGCTTCTGTTTGCTTCAAAGCTGTCTTCCTGCAGCTGTGTTGACACTGATGAATTTACTAGTGAAGAGCCCGAGGCAGACCATCACATCAGTGGGAATAGCTCACATGCCTCGCACTGCCAAAGCACAGCTCAGCTCCGTGTTAAAACTGGATGAATGATGACTTGTTTCTTTCATTTGACCTTTTTTTTCTGCTGTAGGTTTTGATTTGAAACCTGTTTGTCAGAAGATTTTTTTTTAAATGTGCATTTCAATTAAACAAAACCTTCAAATATTGTGATCCAAAATGTATCCGGATGGAAACTTTTAAAAAAATAAAATAAACAGCCTATTCCATTAACTCTCTCAAAAAATCCTAACCGTTAACGAAAGAATGTGTTGACAGCCTAAAGCAAATATGTACATATTGCATAAATATGAGTTAAACAAAAGCCCCTGAGATGTTTGCATATATATTTAGAAGGTAATAAAATAGATTTCATGGCTATTTATATACGTTATTTTAAAAAGCACATGTATTTGTTGTTACACACCCATCTCACAATGAGCAGCTCATTTGCATAACGCAGATCACGCTATAAACTTCTCACCAATTTGAATTGGCCGCCAGGAGGCTGAATATGTAAAATATCAGTTTAGCGTTTATTCAAAGAAAAAAAATGAAATATGATTACTTATCTAGTATTTTGAGTCTGTAATAAAACAAGAAATAGACTTTGTAATATTTGTTGCTTCTTTGGAACAGGTAAAGTTTAAGGAAGAGGAAATGGTATGACAGGTAAAGATCCCTGTGTCTGATGAGTGCAGCATCAAAACCGTGCCGATGTTGATGAGTCAGAGGCGATTTGCATACATATATATTGACTATAATGAACTTGCCTTCCGGGTTCAACCCTTCAGCTAAACACAGCTTGAGAATCAGACTAGATTTTCATGTTCACATTTTATATATATATATATATATATATATATATATATATTAAATTCCAGTTGCACAGACGGGGAACGTTGTAACACTGCGTTACAATGTGCCCCACCATTATTAAACTATGCTATTCTATGTCATTAGTAATGTAATTTACATTATTTACTTTAACAAATTTTAAATAGAAACGACGAGAAACAGGTGAATAAAGAAACTCCAAAATCAAATTATTTTTAATTCTTAAAAAAACGCCAATATTTTATTAAAAAAAAAAAAGAAAATGACAAAATATTTTAGTTTGTCGAGATCAGATGATGTTTTAAGCTGTCATACACTCATGTTACAACATGCCCCTCAGATGTACCCCACCTATGGGGCATGTTGTCACATTTCACTTCCATTTTTTTGAGGATGAATGAAGAAAAACGTATACACTGTAATTATGAAACAAAGTGACATATTTATACTAGACAAGTGTGAAATTACTGTGGATGAAAAATTATATTCTGAACCCCATGTGGATTTACACAAACTGACAGTCAAAAAGTGTTACAATTTGCCCTGCTTTCACCTACATATTAGTTTCCGGATTCTTTCAGTTTTGTACAAATAGCTAAAACTAAAACTGAAATAATAATTATTAAAAACTATGAAGGCATTTAAAAACGACAACACAAGAAATTACTGTAACTTTAACTGAAATTAACATCAAAGCAGAAAATATACAAAAATAGTGTGTGTATATATATATATATAGAGAGAGAGAGAGAGAGAGAGAGAGAGAGAGAGAGCAATTGAATAAAATATGTTGCCATGATGTACTGATCATACTTTTTTTTTTTTTTTCTTCACAGTGTACTTTCTAGTGACCCAGTCTTTAACACAGAGTATTGTTGTTATGCGTTTGAAGGACACTTAAGCCTGTAGAAATGCAGTCTGACTTAATTAAACCGCTGTGAGTTCGTCAGAGATGCTGTCAGTTTTGGCAGGTAATTGGTGTGTGATTATCTCTCTTCTTGGCTCACGCTGGGCCGATTGTGAGTGTCACTCATTAACGCAGGACGTTAAAAAGATTCTTTAAAGTAGTGCTTAGGGAGCTGCCCCGACAAGTTATGCAGGGTGAGAGGTTAGTTGTGTGTGTGTGTTTGTCATTATGTGTGTCAACACTGTCATACGGTGTTGAGTCTCATTTAAACAAACTCCCCATGCTCCACTTAACAGCTATGAAAAGTATTAAATGTGTAAAGTTTGACTAAAAGCACCCTCTGGGTTTACAGTCATTGTTTTGTTTTGAGTTTATTGTTTTATGAGGACAATACGCTTTATTAGATGTCACACACGAGTCGATGTTCTGCATGTCAAACAAATAAAATACAAGCAGGATCGCTGATCGAATTAAAAGTGCTGATCTGATCAAGTGTTTAAATCAAAATCTTATTGTAGGAAAATTCAATGCGAGTCATTTTGTTACATGTGTGCATGATGCACTTTTATTTATAAAATGCAAATACTCATTTGAGGTATCAGAGTGTTTAAATATCTTTTGTGAAATGTTGACTATCTTTGTGATGGCAACCATATTTCTTATTTTATAAGAAAATGTCTTTTAAAGAAAAACACTATTGCAGTGCAATAACGCATGGAAAAAAAGGTGGAAAATGTTATGTAAAAACAATTTTAACTAAGAAACTGCAAGTAAATATCACAATTAATTACAAAGAAACAGCAAGTTGCACACTGAATTAAACATGGGATTTTAAAATTTACATTTTTATATACAGACTTGGTAAACTTTATTTACAACAAAAAAAATTTTTATTATTTTTTTTTTTTTAAACAGTGTACATCCGCATATGGCAGAGTCTCTGTGTGGCCCACTTTTTCTTTTCTTTTTTCCCCAGCGGAACCACAGGAACCAACTTATAATTATCCTCTTTGAGCACATCCAGGCCTTACCGTAGTAAAAGCCTTTCTCATGAGGGCCTGCGAGCTCCAGATCTGTCCTGCACTGAAGAACTGTACGTGTGATGGAACATACTGACTCAATGAATCACCGTTCGGCTTTATTTACAATAAACTGTCATGCTTTTGAAAATGAAACAATAACTTTAGATACCATCCTTTCATGCTGCATAACAATTGTCCAGCTTTCCATAGTTGAATGAATGTGTATTCATTCTTTAAACAGTGTGAACATTCATCTAAAGTCACACAGCGCTTTTTATCACGTGACAACGTTGCATATAAATAACATAGTTTCCACATCTGTAAGCTCAAAAAAAAAAAAAATAGAAATATATATATAGAAATTAGATTACATGGAGAATAAATTGAAACTTTATCTTATGTAAGTTTCAGTAATTTTACAGCTGTTATCCAACAGTAACTGGATTATGAAACACATTATGTCAATGAAGTCATTTATGTTTATGTTAATTATATTCACATTCACTTTATATTCACATTGATTTCATAATGCTGTACTTGTGAATTTAATGTTAGTTAAAAAATGTTCATGTTACTTCTCAGTGCGTAAACTATAATGTTAACAAATACAACTTTTGATTTTAATAATGTTTTAGTATATGTTGGAATTAACATGAACTAAGATTAATAAAGGCAATGCAATGCAAAGTATTTTTCATTGTTAGTTCCTGTAAACTAATGTTGGCTAGTGAAAACTTGTTGTAAAGTGTTATCTATAAAGCCTATGACCTCTGAAACCAAAAAAAAAAACCCAAATACTTAAATTGAAACATGATCTGAAAACTTCATTAAATCTCCAGAGTTATGAAAACAAAACATGAGCAGTATCCAGTAAATGATGCAACTCCAGCAACTCTATTCAGGGCAGAGTTTAGTTATAGAAGCTGGTTGTGTGCGAGTGTAAATGCTCTGCTTTCTCACACTAAATAGTGCTAATGTGGTTAGATCCCTTTCTAGGGAGCTCATCCCCACCCTCCTCACCGCTCCTCCCTCAAAGTCTTCTCCTCTTCCTCACCTCTGTATGAAAATGTGCCTTACGTGTTGCTAATAAATCAACGTGACTAATCATGCCTTTGCAGTTTGATTCATGGCTCGGCTGACAGGTCAAATTGCCGGTGTGGATCGCTGGCACGGAATGAGAAGAAACTGAGCTGGTTTGGTCCCGAGGCGATGGACAGGGGGAGGAGAGCGTGCTGGTGGGAAGCAACCCACTGCGGCTTTCTATCCTTTCTGATTTATGCCTCCTCTGATGTGCAAAAAACAAATGAAGAAGCGTAATAAATGCTCTTTCTCTCTCCGTATGTACTGGCTGTTTAGCTTCAAAGTTTGTAGAGTTACCAGCCTTCTTTTCTCAGATACGCTTTGTTGTGTAAATCTACCTTTAGGTTCTTCCGTGAGAAAACGAGTGGGAAAAAATGCAATGTGCTGTATATACAAAAAAGCATAAAGCGTATGAACTTTGCTCTTTTGTTATGGAAATGAGATTTGACTGAACTGAAAAGGAAGTGAAAAACTATATCCTGGTCACGTGTGAAAACTTCTGAAACAGATGGAAAACTGGCTTGAGAAACCTGGACTGAGTAATCAAAAATATTTGGAGGATGTAAATTCAAAAATAGCCCCCATGCAATCAGAATGGGTGTTTTGTGGTTTGTAGTGCATCGATATGCTAGACCGGCGGCTCTCGACTGCTTTTGCTTTAGGACACAGATATCAAGTGGCAGCCGTTATCAAAATATCCTTAAGTTCAAACATTAAAAATGTAATAAATTGAACTGCACATGGTTTTCAAACGCCACACAGTGTGACTCCTGCGACCCTCAATGTTGTCAAATGCTAATGATAGCATATTAGTTCTATTTCCAGTGTGCACAATTTATAATTGTACTATATATTTTCTGTATGCATGCAATGGCACCTGCTGCACTTTCAAAAATATGACAATACTGCTTTTTGACTGCACACAACAAATATTGTGTCCCTCAAATGCAGTGTGTTCAATTTGACATTTCATTTGCAGTGGAAATGAAAAATGGACCAGCAAAAAAAAAAAAAAAAAAAAAAAAAAACTATCCACAAAAATATCATTAAAAATATCCAGCTAAATCACTCGCTCTCTCTCTCTCTCTCTCTATATATATATTAGTGCTGGGCAACGATTGATCTAATCCAAAAAAAAAAAACATTTTTTGTGTACATTATATATATATAAATAAATGAATAAAGTAAGTTAATTATATGTATTTACATAATTTAGAAATTATCATTTTAATACAATTTTAATAATTTTTCAATTAATCACTTGTATGAATCACTCATTTGTATGTCACTTTGGATAAAATTGTCTGTTAAATGAATAAATGTAAATTTGAAATGTATCTAAAATGTGAATGAATTAAATACAAGAAAATGTTTTCATGTCACAACAAATGAAAGGCCAGTTTGAAAAATAACAGACTACAGTCAAGTGTACACTGCAAAGCGTGCAGAAAGGAATTCACTGTTTCACTTCTGAACATACAGCCAACATAATGACAACTACCAATCCAAAACCTATTTAAAATGTAAGAGTTAAGCCTTGTCACATGTTTTGTGAGAGTTTGCGTTCACAGATATTTTAGTGTTTCATCATCTACTGTGGTGAAGCTGCACAAATGTGCCTGTTCTGCTAATGCTGCCTAAGTTTACATTGATTTTAAGAGATGTTTTCATCTCCAAATATACTGTGAATAATGTCTTGTGTCATTTAGTCATCTCGTGAAGGCTGTTTCTGAAGCAAAGAGACGTGGGAATATTTAGTGTGAAATGATACGTAATTTAGCTGTGCTACAAACCGTTAGATGTGGCGAAGACTCGGGTCGTATCTCTTGCAGTAACTAAAGGAACATACAAATTAACTTGTTAAGGTCTCTGAGGTCTTACACCCCGTCCCACATTCACAGTAACACATGTGGCTCGAGCAAATTAGCATGTCGCTGGCTAACCCCAACCCTCCCGCGTCTCCCGCTTTCTATTTCCACCCGCTCTGATGTAAAAGCCCGTCTTTACGGTGGAGTTTTACAGTTCATTGACTCGACAGCTTGTTTACATGCAATAAATTGATGTGAAAATTGGCGCTGGAGCAGCCGGTACATTTGAAAGCCATTAGAGGGACACTGATGATGGAGCGGCTTTATAACCTCATAAGCCCTTGCTGACTCAAGCTTTCAATTATCCCGGGGTGAATAAATCAACTTTAACATAGTTTGGTGAAAAATGAGCACTTGCGGGCGACGTTGTAGGTCGGCGAGGCTCAGTATTTCCAGAGTACCGTATCCTGGTCGGCCAAACCTGTTGGGAAGAAAAAAACAGCAGCCAGATCTGTTATATCTCAATCCTTTCTCCTATAGACTGCAGTGTGATTAAATGGAGAGAAAATAACAAAAAAATGATTTCTCAAGTGCATTTTACAAGAAAATACTTTCAAAATATTTCACATTTAATTGTGGTTTGTTTTCAGTGTGATCTCACATGCATCTCCTTTAGTGTTTCAGATCGCAATCATGTCTCAAATTTGACAGGTGAACATTTCTCAGTCTTTCTAGACCAAATTAGCTTCATTAAAAGTAAACAAAAAAATCATGTTTAATTCAATGTTACTAATACACCTCTTTTTTCAGTGTAATCTCACATGCATCTCCTTTTAGTGTTTCAGAAGAGATCTCAAAACTATGCTCAGTCATTTCCCAGTCGTCTTAGACCAAATTGGCTTCAACACAATTCTGTGTTTTACTATTTCATGTCTTTTGACTTCAATATTTCATGTTTAATTTAATGTTACTTACAATTTCTTGGTAATGATTTGTGTATTGTTTGTCATTTTTTTCAGTGTCGCTGTTTAAGTGCGTCATTTTTATACCTAAAAATGAGAAAAATATGGAGACAAAGTTTATATGTAAATAAAATACTGTCTAATTCATAATACTGATATTGTAATTGATGCTATTATAAAGCACTAAAAGTCCCCATCTTCAGCCTTTCTACTTGTTTCTATATGTGTGTAAATTGTTCAAAGTATTTTTAATGCAGTTTTATTTTTATACCTAATAAGGACAAAAATATCTGCAAGAACGCTGAAACACTGTCTGATTCATGATACTGTAATTGATGCCAAACGCACGTTAATATAAATAGTGTGGAGCACTAAAAAGTCCCCATCAACTCTCTGCGGTCTCCGAGTGAATGGTGATTTTGTTGGAGGCCTTGCATGTGGCATCTCAGGCAATTTGTGTTGATGGCTCGGAAATTTGTTTCGCGTCCTAAATGTAAAACAAAAAGCACTGCACCAGGAAATAATGGATTTTCAGAGGAGGCTCTGGTGTGGCGTACAGTAAAAGAAACGCTCGCATTGTTACATCCAGCGTTTCCATCTCACGTTTTTCCAATTACCGCCGGCTCTGAAAGATGTCAGCGTTGTATACAGAAAACATGTTTCCACTAAAATCATGTTCTCTGCTGCCCCGAATGGAGTTTGGCTGGCTCAGAACACAGCCGGCCTCCAGGGCTCTCTGCGGTCCGTTTTCCCACAGAGAAACAGAGTCTGACTGACAAATAACAGGGCCCAGCCGGCCCTCAGGCTGAGATAGGCCTCACGGTTGGTATCGGAATCAGGAGAGCCATGGAGATCGGGACCGGGACTCGTGGATGTCCGTACCACCATGACGGCTCGATGGGAGAGCCACAATGTGGGCTGCTCTTCAAACGCCTGTCTAATTTAGTCATATGACGCTGAGGGTAAACGTCCCAGACAACAATATGTCATTTTAATGTCATTACAGATGTTTTATTCACAGAGTTCTGCGGTCGGGGCAGGGATTGTGAGGACTGGGAGGGTTTTTCCATCCTTTTCTTTTACAATTAATTTCACATGTCGCAGTCTCGGTGTGCGGCCACGTCTTTCTAGTGTAAAGTAGCAGAATGATGCACTTTATACGCTCATAATGAACTGCAAATTAAAGTACACCGTGGCAGAGTTAAAAAGGACTGTTTTGTATCAGAGTTAGATACGGTGCGCACAGCTGAAAGGTCAAATGTATGTGATTTGGTTGTTGTTGTTGCGTAAAATAATTATTGCATATTCAATATTTCATTAATAAAAAAAAGAAAAACAGACAATAAACATTTTTCTTGGACTGTTACGTTATTTGAGAATTCTGGATCAATCAATCAATCAATCAATCTAGGTGGCGTAACTGTCCAGAGAATCATCTTGAAAAAAAAATTAAGAATAAATAAAAAAAAATCAAATGACTAAAAAAAACAGTATTTCTAAGAATTGGAAACATGCATTTTAAATATTTTTATTTATTTATTTGTTTGGTTTTTTTGTTTATTTGTTTTTTAAACAAACTGACTTTTATCCTGAGAAAATGTATGAAAGAAAATTGATTAAAGGGATAATTCGCCCAAAAATGAAAATTCTGTCATTAATTACTCACCTTCATGTCGTTCCAAACCCGTAAGACGTCCGGTTCATCTTCGGAGCACAAATTAAGATATTTTTGATGCATCCCGTGAGCTCTCTGGCCCTCCCATAGACAGCAAGGATCCTAACACGATCAAGGCTCAGAAATGTAGCAAGGAGATCAGTAAAATAATCCATGTGACATTAGGGGTTCAACCGTAATTTTACGAAGCTACGAGAATAATTTTTGTGCCCAAAAGAAGAAAAAATAACGACTTTATTCAACAAGTCATCTGATGCCATTTTGGAGAGTATCCACTGAACGTAAACAGCGTATGCTGTTCTGTGTCAGCTGCGCCACGCGGTGACGCAGAAGAGATGAATTGTTGAATAAAGTCACAAAAAGTATTCTCGTAGCTTCGTAAAATTACAGTTGAACCCCTGATGTCACATGGATTATTTTACCGATCTCCTTGCTACGTTTCTGAGCCTTGATCGTGTAAAGATCCTTGCTGTCTATGGGAGGGTCAGGCAGCTCACGGGATGCATCAGAAATATCTTAATTTGTGTTGTGAGGATGAATGGAGGTCTTACAGATTTGGAACGACATGAAGGTGAGTAATTAATGACAGAATTTTCATTTTTGGGTGAACTAATCAGATTTTTAAAAAATGTATCCATGCATAATCAATAGAGCGTGCTTCAACACATTAAAGTTTGTTGTATGTTTTCTCGGGTCTTCATGCATTTCCCAGGGGGCGACACTAAAAACAATCTGCGTTGAGAGAGCGAGTGGACGAGACGCTGACCGTTCTAGACAAAACACTAGACATGACTTCAAAGTTGAAAATATCCTCTTTTTTTGTCTTGTGTTTGTCCCCACATCCTACAGTAATTCAGATTATGGCACAATGTGGCATTCGCTTAGGAAACAAACCTCATGACAAACAAACCTACGCAAAAGCAGCAGAGGATGCCTCACCGAGACAAAAATACAAAAGACAACACTGTTTGGTCGAAGCTTGATTAAAACCATTGAGACTGTTAGAGCGGCTGTTTCATAATCATCTTCAAAAAAGGTTGAGTTGGATCACAACATACTACTTCAGTTGATATTTTTGCACGTGTCTGTTTAGTCTTAAAAGAAATCTCTAACTTGCCAAAATACAAAATACAATTGTCTATAATCAAAAGTAAAAAATCCCAATATAAACTCTCAGTTCTCATTAAATGGCAAATGATCTACACCGATGTAATCCACATATTTATAGCTCTGCACTCTTACTATATGACAACCATCATCTATTTTTTTTCTAGATTTTATTTTATGTTTAAATGCTTTTAAACTAAGAGAGAAACATCAGAACAGATTTAGAGAACTGTAGCATTGCATCACTTGCTCACCAATGGATCCTCTGCAGTTAATGGGTGCCGTCAAAATGAGAGTCCAAACAGCTGATAAAAACAGTCTGTTTTGGCTTGCAAACAGTGCTTGACCTGTGCATACGGATTCAAACTGTATTATGGATAGAGGACTATTATTTTAGCCAGAATCAATGGTGGTGGGGATTATTGTTATGTTTTCATCAGCTGTTTGGACTCTCATTCTGACGGCACCCATTCACTGCAGAGGATCCATTGCTGAACAAGTGATGTTATACTACATTTCTCCAAATCTGATGAAGAAACAAACTCATCTACATCTTGGATGGCTTAAGGGTGAGTACATTTTCAGCAAATTTCCATTTTTGTGTGAACTATTCCTTTAATGAGCAATAAAGTGCTTAAGTAAGCACTAAGCATCTCCCTATAAGACACTATAGCAATGCTGCAAAAACACTGCAGACTGTTTCTCATAAACAAACATATGCAATTTGAGATGCTACCCAAAGACAAGCAAATCTGTATTCCAGTCACAGGTCAATCCTGAAGACTGTGGTCATCTGGGACATTAAGAGGGTGTTGGAACCGGAGCCCAGAGGTCATTCGGGATGGGGACTGGGGTCGACTGCGCTGTGGATCTCTTTCACTGGTGTCTGACGTCGGAGTAAGAAGCTATTGTCCAATCTGACCCTGCCTGCTACCCAAAACACAACTGCTCTGTTTCTTTATCATTTACATCTGGAGCACAAACGGTGCAGGATGAATTACACACTGAACTTTAATAATAGCAGTTTTCACAAACTCCAGAGATTTTGACATTTGCATGCATCGTACCTTCAACTTTATGCACAATAACCTTCAAAGCATGCAAGAAAACACAGACTCTTGTATTCCAACATTCTTCTTGAGTCTAAATCCAGTTTTCCATGATGCAACTCTCACACAAACACACACACACTCTCTCAATGTGTTTTTAATCTCAAATCCCAAAAGCGTGCAAAATGTACACAATCCCTTGCAGATCCTTTTCTAAAGGGTAGAAACGGAGACGAGAAACAAGAGCCACGTTTTCTGGTGCCCTGGGCCGAACGGATGGTGAACGTGAAGGAAAACACAGAAGAACATCCACAAAGAGACAACCGATGATGCATTTTGTCTATATGAGGGTTTTATTGCAACACATTGTTCCTAAAACTGGCCTGCAAAATTGTTTGGCTGAAAAGCATAGTAAGACATTAAAACATCTCCTGTGGTTTTTTCCCTCCCAGTGTCTGTGTCTGATTACACCTGTCCATCATTTTCAGAGCCACGTCCTTCACGCAATTCATCCATTCAACATGGACCTGAGGAATTCCGTCAGGAAACGAGATAACTTGATTTCACTTTGATTTCCATGCACAGATTAAGTTACAGGATCCTTCTCATGTTGCTTTTGATTGGTTGATTCATGTTGGGGATTCTGTGCATCAAGTCAGGCTTGTCTTTGTGCAGTTTTCAATACTGGGGCATGTTGTCACAAAAGGTCAACATGGCTTATACAATTGAAATGCGTCTTTTTTTTCTTTTTTTTTTCTTGGCAATAAGGATGGAAATGTTTAGATGCTTTTTTTGCAGTCAAAACATTAAGGTTTGTTTTCATAAAGAAACTGACTGACCCACCAGAAAAAAATACTCACTAAACACAAGTATCCCAGCTAACAGGGACGTTAATATAGGCCTAACGTTCGTTGAAAGTGGTCTTTAATAATGTCCCAAATGTTAGCACAAATCATTATTTATACTTAGCTCTTTTTTTAAAAAAAAAAAGAAGAAAAAAAAGCTTTAGTTGGATGTTTAACATTTTTTAAATGTTACTACTTGTTTTTTGAGGTAACATTCAAAAGTAACGTTCCCATAATGTTTGCAAAATGACACTTTTTGAGAAAAAAAGTTTCCATGAAGTTTTGAACTTAATGGGAACATTAGCAAAATATTCTTTAGAACATATTTTTTGTTAGCTGGGTTAGTGCTTGTTTAAATACTGTATATGTGAGCTGAATGAATCGTTTAACAAATGAATCGTTTTAACGATGGTTTACAAACTACAAAACATTTAAATGTCGAAAAAAAAAACCGTTTACGGCTTTAAAGATCTCTGAGCCAAAACCTTCTCATTAGATGATTAAAACAGAATTAAAACCTTCACAAAAAATGTCAAATCGACTAATAGTTTCCTGAGTCTGTGCTGAAATCACAAGTTGGAACAGATCAGAGAGCGAGATCCTCTGGCGCTTTACTGATCACAGATACAGAACAGAACGAGGACGAAATAGTGTTGTTATTATCTGTGCAGTAGCTCATTATGTGCCAAACTCTAGTATGAATGAAATAAAAGTGCAGAACAAGTTAAATGTGCCATTTTACAACACGGGCAGATCACGTGACTCTAGCTTATGATCAAGATGCGCAAACATATTAATATGACACGCGGTTCCGCCTATTGAGCAAATATCACGCAAACATCACCTGGAGCTGATGAGTTATAAGATAAATAAAAGAAATGTGAACATCTGAAATGGTTAAACCATTTTATTCTGTAGATTAAAAAAGAGAAATAGCTTAGGATTTTTGCCTAAAGCTGTTATTTACATGACTCTAAAATAGTTAACCGGGTCACCTGTGTGGTGTAGATAAATCACAAAAGCACTAAGACAGTTCACTTACAAAAAAAAAAAAAAGAAGAAAACCCCATTGAATTACCATCATACCGCGCATTTTGTCAGTAGTTCCAGCATAGGCCTACATATGATTTATCTTCATTAAAGCAGATTGATGAAACCTGTTTGTAGTATTGAACTCTGTAAGAAGTAGCCTAAAGGTTAAAATAGCTAATCTTTGTGAAATGTAAATTATATATATATATATATATATATTCTTCTGATAACAGAATTGGGCCTAGTTTTCACTCGATCGCAGTTTGTCTAAATGATGAATGGAGTTTGGAAATCAACTGTGTATTTTGGGCCCCATCTAGTGGTCAGTGGTTGTTTCTAGTTCAAGCTCGACGATCTTTGTAGCCTACCCACCGCCAAAACATTTGGATGTTGGAAATGCGATATAGTAATATTCTTTGAACCAACTTGGAAAGTTTATGTAATCATGTCATAAAATAGCATAGCCAAGCTAACAATGAATGTTCTCGCAACTTTCACTAACGTTTTTTTAACGTTATATAAATGCTAGGACAAAATGTTTAAAATGTAATGTTTATGGAATGTTCTTATAACTGTTTAAATATTTGATATACGTTCTCATGATGTTAAGAGAAAACGTTCTGAGATCAGCATTCTTGGAACATCCTGCTGTTATTGTAGGCTGGACGCACGTTCTAAGAAGCGTGTTTTGTAACATTTAAATAACGTTATAATCACGACAGAAAAACCGGACATTTTAACATTCTTAGAATATATATAAAAAATAAACGTTCAAATAACGTTATATTTTGGGTAAAAATAAAGTTAGTAGAAACGTTTTTGCAACCTTTAAATAACGTCATGACCAAGACAACGGACCTCATTTATAAAATGATGCCCAGAAACCGTCCTAAAATTGCTCTTACGATCATCTCTCAAATATGGGTGGGCATAGAAAACGCATGTAGGCCTGCGTCTATTTCAGATGTGAAATCTATGAATCGCAAATGATCTCGAACTCGCGCGCAATGGTTTCAGCTCTCTGCCTTGTAAATGACTCATTAATGTCATTAACATATAAAAGATCTAATATAATAATAAAAATCTATATAATTTAGAAAACCTGCAGTAGGCTACTCCGACAAAAAAAAGTGTGTACGTCTGCTCGGACCCTGGCTGGATTTAAGCGCATGCACACTCTAAGATCAAACCTGAGCGTGCGCACGCTTTATAAATGAGGCCCAAGAAAACTGGACATTTGAATTTTTTTTAGAAACATTTGAAAACAATGTTCTCACAACATTTTTAGAACTTAAATTTGTTACCTGGGAGAAGAGACCGAGGCTGGTTGTCACACTTATACCTCAAGTGAATAATTCTCAGGGTTTATTTTTAAAAAGTAATTCCTTTACAGAAAAAAAAGAAGAAAAAAAACTTTACAGTAGGTAGAAAGGATAGATAGGGCCTATATTTGTAGAGAGCAATTTTCTAAACAACTATAGGGTGAAGTCAGGTAAAATGGGCTATCACAGGTAAAATGGGCCAAATAAGGTTGTAGCATCATATCTCTTTAAATTTTTTTACAGAAAATCACAATAACTGATCTTGCATTGTTGCTTCAACACTTGACATGTAACAATATTTTTATTGGTCTGAGTTTTTTAAGGTGGGCATGAAGTGTTACATGAAGCTTGTCAGAGAAATTGTAAGGTAATTGAGCCTGACATAGAAAATTTCATTCATCACTAATAAGGGTACTAAAGCAGTTATAAGTAAGCTTACCAACAAAGCAAAGGTTTATGAACAATGTTTTGACATGCTCTTTCAAATAAAAAGTATAATTTATAAAAGAAACTTTGATTTTTGTAAACAAGGTAATTTTAGGTAGAAATGGCTGGTTAAGCTAAAATGGGCCACAATTTTCAGCTAAAATGGGCTGCATACACACACACACACACACACACACACACACACACACACACACACACACACACACACACTTTTAGACAGATATTGAAGGTGAAAATAGGTTTATAGGCCTAGATCCATACAAAATCTTAACTCTTTTTAAAAAAATGCATTTCAGACAGTACGGCAGGAGGACAAGCAAAGAAAGGAAACAGAGAGACAAGAAGAGAAAGGGAAAGGAAGGAAGGAAGATGTCAGTAAAATGGGCTGCATACACACACACACACACACACACACACTTTTACACAGAAATTGAGGGTGAAAATAGGTTTATAGGCCTACTGTAGATATGTATCCATACAAATTCTTTACAGTCTTTAAAAAAAATACAAGCATGCACAAATACATGCACACAAAAGACGCCAATGCACAGAAACACACACCTATACAACATGATCTGTTCATTTTTAATTAAATATTCATTCAACTTTCTGTTTAATGAAATACATGTATGGGGTTGCTATGGCACACTAAAGACAATAGTGTCAATTTACTGTTAAAAATAAAATGATTTAAGCTGAAATGACCTGTGTTGTTCTCTTTTTATATTGGCCCGTTTTACCTATATTTTTTGCCGTGGATCAAGAAGGTGCCTCCTGATAATCTAACTCTCATCATTTTAAAACTTTTATACTTTTTCGCATTTAAAAATATAAATATATTTAAGAGACCCATGCTAATTTATAAGAATATCATTAGATCTCATGCATAGCTTATTTGATGGTATTATAAGTCATTTACCAAAACGTGGTGACTTCACCCTAGGTATACCTGACATTTGACACTCTGATTTGAGAAGAATATCTTTGCTTAGAAAATGAAATATTAAAAAATTAAGAACAGTTTTGAAGATAAAATGGAGATCAAACAGTTATGAACACATTCACACAACACATTTATGAAAAATACCCACCCGGAGAAATGGAGTAACCTAGTTCAGATCTATCTCACAAACTGTCACTGGGGCAGTATTCTTTCAAACGGTACTACTACTGCAAGTATCATTTAATAAGATGTACCTTTGAGCTTTTGTACCTTAGTGTACCGCCCAAGTGACCAATTAGTACCTTTTTTTTTTTGGCCTATACATCAAAGTACTATGGTATAGTATCTAGTACCATCATAACCAAAACTTTATTGTTTACGTGTTTCCAATTCTGCTGTACATACACAGTTTGGCCACTTGGTGGCAGCAGCGTCCTATTAAAGATGAATAAAGCCTCTCGAGACACATCTCAAAGTGCAGCAGTCAAAGTGCAGTCTATATAGGCACATTATAAAGCGTTGTGTTCATAGACATCCACAATGATACGCTCTCATTACAGCACTACACACTCACAACACATAAGATCTGCTGCACGCTGTCCATCAAACTGATTCATGTAAAGAGCAATAACACTCCGAATCTGTCAAGTTAATATCTACACACACACACACACACACACACACACACAAATCCAAGACAAAACACAAGACAACTGCATTACCAGAACAAACAAACAAATAACTAAAACAAAACTATTACATCATATTGGAAATTGCACGTTGCTGTTCTGAAAAGCTTCAGTGCATCACATTTTTTGTCTTGAGATGTGTGATGAATATCAGACATTAGCGCACATGCACCGCAGATGGCATAACTGTCGAATGTGGAGATTTGTTGTGTCTGGGCTCAAATCACTGTAATGTGTTTCTGCATATTAAACTATAAAAGAACTGAAACCCTGAAATGAATATGCATGCATCTTCAGAACACTGTGTGCAATTTATTGTTGTATTCATATTTAGATTGAAAAAAATTCCACAGCTTGTCTATTCATTGTTATTATAATAAACTGTCAACAAAAACACACACAAAAAAAGGAAAGCTTCTGAACACTTCTTTGAAAGAGACCTCAGATTAGTTAATTATGTTTTAACTGTAGTAACAATAACTGTAACTATAATCATTTGGTAGATTGTATGGTTATAATAAACAGGTTTCTGAAACAATAAAAGCTTTCTGAAAAAATCTTTGAAAGAGATCTCAGATTATTTATGATTTTTACCACAGTAACAATAATATGATATTTTGATCAAAACAAATAAATAGGAATGAAAAGCTTCTGAATACTTCTTTGAAAGAGATCTCATATTAATTAATTATGACTTATACCGTAACAGCAGTTTCTGCAATTATTGCATTTTGGCAGAAATGTATGGTTATCAAAGTAAGAGTTGACAAAACATTAATTGCTCAGAGATTGCTCAGTTATGATATAGGAGATTTACTTGAGGTCTCAGTGACATTTCATCAAAGTATCAACTCTGACTCAGATTCTTCTCCTAAAACTATTTTGGATAAAATAAAACACAAATAAGACAACTGTTAGCATACATTAATAAGTACACACCTATGAAACTAACAGCTTAGCATATAGTTTGAGTTAATATTGAGATGTTTGACTTCTGAGCACCTTTGAGCCATTTGGGATCTCCTGTCCATCTCCAGATGAGACACATGTGAGGTTACTGAGTGTGTTTTCCTCAGGAGAAACATCTGAGAAACAGGAGACTGTTGGCGCAGAAGTCTCAGTTTTCTCTCTCCATTGTCTCTTGAGATATCGAAGAGACCTCATTTGTGATTTGTCTATGCCATGGGCTCACACACACACACACACACACACACACACACACACACCTCCTCTCTGCTCTTTCAGCGTGGTCACGGCACTGGTTGTACTTTGGATCAGAAAGGATCATTACTGTAATAAGGCTTTTAGTAATGCAGGTTAGAACCCATAATTGGCTTGAAAGGCACAAATGCACTCTGTGTTTTCAGAAACCTGCTGGACTTCTCTGGAAGTTGCATTGTTTGTGTTCCAAATGAACAGAGAAATGGGAAAGTTATAATTACATGAGAGGATGTTGTGATGGAGCGGGCGAGGAGTCAAACATTCACACAGACCTGATAATACATGACCCACTTCAACATACACAAACCTCAATGCAGTAGATTCACAGAAAAAGAAGCACAGTTTGCAATGCTAAAACAATAGATCTAGAGCTGAGCAAGTGTGACTTATACCGTCTAATGAATCACATTCACACATTTTAAAGTATGATTTAATTATCCAACTCTCTTTTGTTTGACCCGTATAGCTAAAGTTTTCAGAATATCATAGCGAAACACATTGTTTGGATTTCACATGTCTGAATCAATATCTCAGATGTGATGATGTGCAAACCTCAGAAAACACAAACCCAAAAGCAGCTTCTCCTATAAGACAATCCAAATAAAACAGTGATGACTCTTAAGAAAAGAGAATCTGTGGCTGTTGCTAAAACCAATCAGTGGATGGAGACCAGTGTTATTTTAGTATCGCTAAGATAGTTTTTAATATTATATTCTATATATTTTTATATTATTGTATGTTGTTTCTAAATTAGTTTTTATTTTTTGATTTTTATTAACTTTGAATTTGAGTAATTTTGTTGTGTTTTTGTCATTTTTATTAGTTAGATATACTCAAGAGATCTCATTTGTGATTTTTCCATGTTGTTGGCTCATACACATTCTCTCTGGCTCCCTCAGCTTATTATAAATTAATTATATATTAAATAATTATTATATTAATGATATGTTTATTCATATTTTAAAATATTTTAGATTATAATATATATTAACTGTATATTTTTTTCTAAAGTAGTTTTTATTTTTCTAAATTTGATTTGACACATTTTTTAAGTTTTAGTCATTTTGTTTTTATAATATTTATTTTTATTTTATTAGTTTTTTAAAAAATATAGCTACACAGTTTTTAATCCATTTTTTAGCAATTAGCTCAAATAAAATAAGCAAACTAAATTCTTTATAAAATATGCTTTTTTTAATCTTTCAGTTAATGTCTATTTCAAGTAACTATTTATTTATTTATTTAGTTTTCAATGGTTTTAGTTTTGGTCCACTATAATAACCCTGATGGAGACCAGGAACAGCCGTGAACAGGAACAGACATTCTGGAAAAAGATTTTTGCGTGAAAAGTCCTTTTAAAAGTCAACATACAATGCTTGCAACCCATACTTATGAGTATTTCTGAGCCTTCATTACGTAATCATAATTTTTCACAAGTCCAGTTCTTTATAAAAGACTAAAAATGGTCAAATGCTGCATCAGACTCAGTGTTTTGTTTTTTGGGGGAAAATAAAAAAGCTTTTTGTAAAACACACTGACACCTGTGCTGTGTTCAGACATAATACCCAATGTACTCCTGTGCTTCAATCCATCCAAACAATGCTGCAAAACACAAGTCGATGCGGTGGAATATAAAATATTGCCTAGTGAATGTTCTGCTCTGCTGTTATTGCTCTGAGCCACAGCGTTGGCTCTCAGAAGCAGGATCGGGATGTGTGGCAGATCGAGTGGGTGTCTGCTGTTTGACTGATTCCAGCTCTTTAGCCCACTGTGTCTCCAGCTTTGCTGCTGTCAGAGCAAGGCCTCGTCTCAGACGGCCAGACAGGTGGGCTGTCAGCAGCAGCAGACTGCGTCCGCATCTGTTTTAATACGTCTTTTATTACAAAAGGATCAAGAATGGCAATGAAAAATAATAGCGGTGATTACATGGATTGTGGTTACTTTTCATATTGCAGTTTATCCATTACTCTCTAATACTTACACTATATTTATTTTACAGTAAAAATATTCTAAAAAAAGACACTCTATTGAAAAGAAACATTGCATAGGGTTATTATAGTTCACAAAAAAGTAAACAATGAAAAAAAACATTTCTTTTACTTTAAATGAAATAAAAATGATCTAAAATAATATTTATGTTTTAAAATTAAATATTTAAATATGTAGACATATAAAAAACAAACCAAAAACAAAACCAAACTACTTAAAAAAAAAAAAAAAGGAAAATTAAATGAAAAATATAAAAACAAAACCCCGACTCAAAACATTAATAAAAACTAGTAATACTTTCTCAGTGATATTAAAATAACACTGGTGCATAAAATCATTTTCCTCACTAAATGATCATGATCAGTTTAGAGATTATTTAAAAGACGACAAAAGAAAAAACAATTCTCTAAAAATAAGTCTTATTATTTTCCTTGTTATGAGTCTTGCTTAAAGCAATAAATGTTGGTATAACTCTTCTAGTTCTTTATTATAAAACCTTTTTGTTAGATAACCTGAAAATATGATGATATCTAACTGATTTGATTCAACTCCACAAATATTACTTAAATGACTAAATCAATGTGCCTTTATTAGATTGCCTAGTGATTACTTAATGCAATTGCTTTGATAACCGAAAAAAAAAGAATATACCTTGATGTTTTTTCTCTGAGTTATTACTTCTTAACTGATTATGTAAATATCTTGAAAGCAATGCAAGTCACTTTACATTAAAGTGGCAAATACATAAATGTAATAAAGGAAAATGTTAGCCGTTCTTGCCTATGAAAAAATTGCCTCTATTTTAGTTTACTTATTATCTGTAATAGGGAGTAAATATTGGAATAGCCTACCCCAGTTAATAAGACAATGTTCTAATTATCATATTTTTAAAGATTATTTAAAAAAATGGCTTATGACGAATCAGCTGTGTAAACATTTTACTTAGATATTTTAAAATGTGTTGGGATATTAGTTTTTATGTACTGTTGTATGTGTATTTGATTTTGTGTTTTTGTGTACCTGCCTAGGGACTGCGGATGTAAATTAGCAATGCTGCTATAATCCGGCCTGTTTACATTCTGTATTGCTACAAATGTTCATTAACATGCATTGTCCCTATCAAATAAATAAATTAAAAAAAAAAAAAAAAAAAAAACTTTTGTGATTACAGCATGTAGGTTTTCAGTACAACACGTGTGGATGGAGACCAGTGTTTTATTTATTTATTTATTTTTTATTATCACTGAGATACTGTTGTAGGTTTTTAATATTACTATTATCATCACTGCTAACCTGTAGTAACATTAACCACAGAAAGAACATTTCCATTGCTGTAGAATGTAATATTTTACGTTCTATATTAATTGTTTCCTTTGATTTGAGGAGTTATTCAAAGGTCATTTTCACATAAGCGAGTCTATTGGACACGCTCCTCAAGCACATTTGGTATTCATTCAGAAGGCTTCTATCTTCTCTCAAGCCCATTAATTCCGGCTTAACCGAATTTGTCGTCTGGTCAATCTGACACCTGCGTCGCTCCATCAGAACCCCCGAGATGAGACAGATCGGCGGTCCGGCCCGACTGATGTATGTTCACATCCGCCGTTCTGACAAATTACACTTGCAGTCAGTCAATATCTTTGAGAGCCATTGGACGTAATGCAAAATTCATGACGGCGCTATACATAGAGCCAGACCAGTTATGATTTCATGTCAGGGCAAAATTTCCTGACACTCCCATTCTGAAGGGCCCATTTAGAAAATTTACATTATTGAATATAGTAAAGAAGACATCCCGCTATGTGAGCGCTTTAGAGCGTCTGCAAAACTCTCGGGAGAATACATTATTGAGCCGCTTAGAAGTGAAAGATTTACCTTCAGATTCGTTTTATCCGTGTCCCATGATACTCGGCTGCTTAGACGGCGCTTTGTTCTGTCTGATGTGATTCTGTGAATGGAGTTAACAGACATTTGTCTATCCAGATGGGAATTGTTACTTCAAATCGCAGTTAAATGGACCAGAGGGACCGTCTTATCTCACGCCTTTGTAATGGAATGGAAGTTTTACAGTGTTTGTTAGAGGGAAGCGCGCCGAACGGGACTATATCGTATAAGAACTGCTTCTTTATGCAAATGGATGAGTGGCATTTTTGTGTGGTTATCAAGCTGGAATTACCGGCCATTTCTACTGTAGGACTAGTAATGATCGGCCCAGATGTAATCTTAGATGTTTTTCTGCATTTTGCAAAATGGGTGAAAATCTGCAGAGTGGAATTCAAAGTGAAATGTGTCTTTTTAATGTTAAAATAGAGGTTACGTCACCCTGGTTCCCTCAATAAAAACCCAATAGGACTTCTCCATTGGTTTTTGGATTACTGCAGAAAATAATCTGTCATCAACAATGCAAGAACAGAACTTTAACTGAACGAAGCTGGATGCAATGCATTACACCTTCAAGATCAAGCACAGTATCAGCACTGGTATTAAACTGAATTGAATCAACATTGAACTGACTAAAGCTGAACAACTACTGTACATACTTGAACTGCATTAACACATGGATCAAGTGAACCAATTTTTTCCTCCCATGTGGCTCACAGATCGGATACGGCCCACTAATGTGTAAACAGCAACTCAGCTGGGCTACTTTTACACTCTTGCCAAGGTTGTTTTTTTTTTGTCTGCGGGTTAAAGCGACTCCCCTCTCTGCCATTTCAACCATCATAATGTCCAGATCATAAAGTTTTCAGTCTTAAAATCTACAAGTTGAAAAGTTGAGATAGAATAGTTTGCAAAAGCATGATTATAAACACAACAAGCCTGTGAAATGACTAGTTAGTAAATGAGTTTACCTTTTCAATGTGATGATATTTAGTGAACCTCTATAGTCCCATTTAGTAACCGGCTTTTTCAAGACATTTATGGTGAATTTATGTCATAGATTAAAACATTAAAATATCTTGAGCTCTTGCACTACAGACCTTATCTCAGGCATTTAACTAAAAAAAAAACAAAAAAAACAACAAAACAAAACAAAACAAAAAAAAACCTTTTGACTTCAGGATGATTGATTTTGATGATTGATTAATTGATTTTTTCCAGGTTTCAGGACTCCTGAAATTACTCTATACTTTCTCCTGTTCCAGTTCATTATGCATAGACAACTATGAATTACTAATGTTCTCCATTTGCCACCTGATGGAATTTGGGTTCCTTGCCACTGTCACCTTGTTTGGTTAATTAGGGTCTAAAAGACACTTAGGGTACAAAACATGATGTGCATGTGCACGTACTTATAGATTGAACACGCAATAAATACGCACACGATGTCATCCATTTATACAAATTCACATTTTTGAAGTTTGCACCGAAATGTTAACGATAGCCTATCGTTTTCAAAAACGTACACTCTCAATCCTGCTTTCTGAAGTCTGCATTTTCAGGCCCACAAAACACCATTGTTGTATAAAATAATGGCCAAAACGCATAAAAAGTTTGTCGTTTTTAGTTGAAATATTTATACTGACATATATATACACTGTATAAATGCCCCCTTAATATTCAATGATTATGGAATTAACTGCACTGACACTGCTGAATAAAACTACATTTGAACAAAACTTGAACTGAATTGAGTTGAATAATAACACTATTGTCTTCTGTCCAGCTGTTTATAGCTGAATGGCTTTTGTTTCATAATTGACAAACTTTACATAGTTATTGAACTGAATAGAATCAACACTGAACTGACTTGTTAGAACTGCTTAACAGCAAAATTAGAATACTAACGTCAAGCTGCTTTGAAACAATCAGTACTGTATACAGCGATGCAGAAATAAAAGTGACTTGAAGTCGTGAAGTTTACTCCCACAAAAAAGTGCAAATATGTGTGGTTTTAAATCATGAATCTGTTTGTTTGAACATCCCGAACGACACAGGAACACTGGCTCAAGAAATGATGTTTGACTTGAGATCTATGTGCTAGTGGCAGACAAGAAGAGCGTTTAAGACCATGATTTTTTTGCAATTTCAGTTTCAATGCAGATGGGTCAGAAATGACACACTTAACATGTACATAGTAAAATCACTGTATAAAAAACGGAGCTGAGAGAACTGCTGAACCATCTTATCAAAAGCAAAGATGAAAGAAAAAAGGTTCATTATTGAGAACACTTTTTTACGTGTATGGGGTTCTTGAACTGAGCTCACAACTGATCATCATTGATGTCAAACCTGGAGCAATGCAAATATTATTTTTCGTTAAATGGCATGTGAAGTCATTTCACCCTTGATATCATCACAGATAACACAAACCACGTGTGAAGTCAGCGTGTCACCTTCAAACAAGAAATATTTCATTCACACCATCCAGAGCTTCTCCCTGCACTGGACTGACATGAAGTTTAGTTCACCAACCCACTTTATTGTGTCCAAGGTTAACTTTAACACACACTGGAGCTGATTCATGTTGATTGTGCTTTAAGGTACGTGTAGTATAGGAGCACATATGACAACACTGAAGGACTTTAATATTGTCCTGAATGGAGGACACTTAAAAACCCAACTCAAAGAAGATCATAATATAGACATTTGCAATTACACATAGAGCTCAGAGAAATAAAAGAAAAAAACTAAAGCAGCAAAACAAGGCCTTCACATGTTCTCACAGCTTTCACTGACATTTTTTGTTACATAATGTTGGGACAAATGTTCTTAAATGAATGTTTATGGAATGTTCTTATAACTGTATTAATATTTGGTATATGTGACCCTGGAGCACAAAACCAGTCTTAAGTCACTGGGTATATTTGTAGCAGTAGCCAAAAATACATTGTATGGGACAAAATGATCAATTTTCCTTTTATGCCAAAAATCATTAGGATGTAAAGTAGAGATCATGTTCCATGGAGATATTTTGTAAATTTCTTACCGTAAATATATCAAAACTTCATTTTTGATTAGTAATATGCATTGCTAAGAACTTCATTTGGACAACTTTAAAGGTGATTTTCTCAATATTTTGATTTTTTGGCACCCTCAAATTCCAGATTTTCAAATAGTTGTATCTCGGCCAAATATTGTCCTATCCTAACAAACCATACATCAGTGGAAAACTTATTTATTCAGCTTTCAGATGATGTATAAATCTCCATTTCGAAAAATTGACACTTACAACTGGTTCTGTGGTCCAGGGTCACATATGTTCTCATTACACTGAGAGAAAAAAAAATTATATCAACGTTCTCGGAATGTCCTTTATGATGTTATTTATACTTGATAAATGTTCTCTTAATGCTGAGAGAAAATGTTCTTAGAACAACATTCTCGGAATGTCCTTATTAAACATTCAAATAACATTATTCCCAAGCTGGAGCAGCAGCGGAGGGTGACGAAGAGAATCAGTTCGGTTTATAAAAAATATAAACCGAATATTTTTTTATAAAAACACAAATATGTGTGACTTAAACTTTTAATTATACTGTAATTAGATCAGTTGCACAAGTTACTTCAACTAAACCAGTTCTAAACTGGAGGTTGATATCTTTAAAAAAATAAATAAATAAAAATATTTGGGGACAGTACCAAATATTTCATTAGATGAAAATGGTCACACTCCAATTCTTGCTTTTAACTAAACATTAACTAAGACTTTTGCCTCAATAAACTCCTAATTACTAATTGTTGGGTAGGATTAGGGATGTAGAATATGGTCATGCAGAAAATGTGCTTTATAAGTACTAACAAACAGCCAATAGTAATATGCATGGTAATAAGCAACTAGTTAATAGTGAAACTGGTGCCTAAACTAAAGTGTTACTATGACAATTGTTATTAGTTATTCCGTTTTAGGTTTGGATTAAGGTTAGTAGAATAAGTTGACACTTGCAAAGTTACTTACAGTCAGTAGAATGTCAGCAGATATTAAGCAAAGAGCTTACTAATACTGTTATGTAAGTGGACATTCAAAATATGTGTTCTGGCTCTGTCCTTGAAATGCAACATTTCCATCGAAATCAATGGATTCCCAGTGTAAACTCCATTGTGCAGGTGCTCTATGAATGATCAAAGCTGTCTGTCCTGTCAGTCCCCTGTCAGAGCAGGCGGTCAGTGACCATGATGAATTGCGGCCACCCTTGATCATGCGTTTTGAGCGTGTGAACGCACACACACACACACACACACACACACACACACACACACACACACACACAAACACACAAACACACACAAACACACACACACACACACGGGCCCCAGGGTTCTGTGAGATCGTTTAGGAGAAGACCTTCCTATTAAATTACTATGAAATTAAACCATAATTAAAACGAATAGACTCCCCAAGCACAGGAACATTGCAGAGATGAAACAGATATTTTAGATAGAGGAGAAAAGGGCAAAACACATATAATCACACTTGAATTAAATTAAATTATTGAAGGTATGCATTATTTATGAATGAATGTAATGTCTCATATAAGTATGGACTATTAGAAAATTAACTCTTAAAACCAAATTTAATGATACACACATGCATAGTCAGGAACGTCGGAGTCAGGAACAAACGGTAAAACAATAAAATCCAACTAAAGACATCTGAAAAGTAGCAAAAATAAATTCTAAATACTTGCAATGCAAAAATGGGAATCTGTTATTGTAATAAAAATGCAACATAAAAGTGCCTGTAGTTGAAGAAACACCAATGAGCTCAACCTCATCTCGTTCTACATAAACTGGCAAATCCCAAGGTTAGAATGAGAGCACGGATGACTATAAATCAACCAAATTTACATTAATTCAGTTATCTGACCTGAAGCGGGAAACATGTTTATCCATCACGAAACAAACTCGAATTCCCTTCTCATCTCAATTCCATTTCACTTTTCAATGGAGAAACATCACCTTGAAGAAGAATAACCAGCAGCGCCATGGGTGTGTAGGACACAAAACAAGGATCACTGCATTTTAATAATTCAGCACGGTGTTGAATAATGGAAAAAAAACAAGAATATTTACTAGAAAATGATGATGACTTGCATTGATCCTGTTTTAAAATCAGGTGAGCTTTTAAACTCAAAGAGCAAGTCGAGGCAGCCGTTCTCTCTTGAGAACGTTTGACAGCAGATGAGAAAAAACACAAACAGCCGCTCTTTTTTAACCTGCTTTGACTCTATAGATGGTTCTGCCCGATATGCAAATGGAGGCCATGTCTGAGGAATCACTTTGAAAGATAATTGAAATGCTCCTCTGGGTCGATACAGTTCACCGATCACATAAGCAGCTTGAAACAAAACTATATTTTCCGTGGTTCCCGGAGCACTTGAGGGCGGATGATTGTTTGATATCTCCTGATAGATCGCACGGCTGTCAGAGTCCCCCAGTTCATGTTCAGGGAAAAGCCGAAAACTAGTTTTCTTTCCCATATACAAGCATTTCCTTGAAATAGGAAGTATATAAAAACAATAGCCTTTAACTTACATTAGACCCTGACCAAACCACAGTTATCAGCTTGTACTATGGGTAAAACAATGAAGACATTCACAAAATTATTCAATTCTTGCAACTTTCTCAAAACTAATTAAAGTGTGAAATCAGACTGACGGTGAGGCATGATCTGATATTTGCTATTGCTAATCAGAGGAAATTTTCTCATTCCACTGTAAGGGAAAAAAAAAAAAAAAAAACAGTAGAAAAAAGGGAAAAAGGAATTGGCAATCTTCTGCCAAGACAATCCTAAAACACAATGCAATGTGTAACTGAAAATATGCAAACCATGTGGGGAAAACCAACACAGAAGTTCCTTCATATAGTATAATTATTTTTATAGAGTTTTCTTAGAGGGTAGAGTGTATTTTATTGAGTAAAACAATGAATACCACAAGAAGAGTAATTAATATTTTGGTTCAGTTTCCTAGAAGAAAAAGACTGTAATTTAAACATTGTTTGAAACAAACAAATGCCAGATTTTTAAAATTGCACCTGCCCAACTAGAGACCATTCTGGCAAAGTTATGAACAAACGTTCTTCTCCTTTAATGTTAATAGAATGTTTGTTCAAAGTCATCTGGTCTTTAATAATATTCTCAAAACATTAAAACAAAGCATTTATGCATTGTTTACAGACAGCCCCCCCCCCCCCAAAAAAAAAATGTTTTAGTTGGAGGTTCATCTAACATTTTTTAAATGTTACTACTTGTTTCAGAATGTTGAAATGTAACATTCAACATTCAAAAGTAACATTCCCATAATGTTTGCAAAATGATAAAAATGGAATGTTCCCTTCGTTCGTATAGCCAAGAATTAAATAAATAAAAATAAAAAGGGACGTTTTAAACATTCCGAAAGAAAGTTTTCACAATTTAATGGGAATTTTAACAAAACAAAATTTTAGAACATTTTTTTTGTTAGTTTTTTTTATATATAACTCTACAGTTTTTAATTAATTTTTATTTCAGTTTTAGTTGTTTTAGTATAGTTAATATATATATATATATATATATATATATATATATATATATATATATACACACACAAACTATAAGTGTGTTTGAATGCCCAATACATGTTGATCAGACAGTCTCTACCTGTGTAAGTCTGCCTTTCTTGGCCGCAGTAATCTGCAAAGTGCACAAGACTTTTTGCTGATCTTCTGGTTATGCTAGACTAAACATGACCCTATTGACTTACAATGACGATGTTTGCACCTTTTTCAGTGTAATGCAATTCATAAAGGAGTACAGAGCAGCATTACTATGCATAATCATTTATTAAAAGTGCCATAATGCATAATTCACATCTACAAATGTTTTCTCTGTCGCATAATAGAACATGTCCCACAATAACAAACAACCCTGAGTTCAGAGGCGCACAGCTTCCCCAAAATAGCTTCCTCTAAAGTGTGGCCTACCTTTTGGTATCTAGTTTCTCTCTGTGTGGCGACTAAAGATGTTTGGTTGCAGGCCGGGCGCGTGCTTTGCTATACACTACTGCGCGGTCTGCTGAAGACCGGCCTGCCGGATAAGTGGTCTCAATGGGACCAGGTTGAGCTCGTTCCCGTTCTCTCTGATGAGTGCTCAGGTTGTGCGGTCGGTCCCGGGACACCTGGGGGATTCAGTGCTTTCCCTGATGGATGCTCTGGAATCCTTTGCGACGGCGCAAACGTGTATTCAAAAGTCCAAGTGCCACGTTCTTCAGATGCATGGACGTGGAGCTTTGTTTGGGGAAAGTGTAGCTTCCTAGATTAGATCGCTCAAGGGTTTGTTGTAGTGCAAATGGTTCTAAATGAGACAGGAACATGTCTTGGCTACTGTCTTCCAGACCTCTGAGATTCGGGCCTAAAATAAATGCTGCAATTTCCTCTGTTGTCACAGTCTGGCATTCTGAGCTAAAGTAAGACTTCCAGCCGTTGTATGTGTGCTGCGTTTATGTCAACTTCTCAGCTGTTTGCCATGCACCAGCTAGCTCAAGAGACCAGAGAAGTGCTAGTTACTCACAGAAACAATGCAATGTGTGTTAAATCACTCAGTTACATACTGTATTACCAGTTGGTGTGCAACTAAATCACAATCATCTTATAAGTGGCTTATTTTGTATGGTAAATGAAGCAAAAAAAGAAAAGAAAAGAAAAGAAAATCTGATTAGAGACAAGACAATCTGCATCTTGTTTTTAAATCATTTATTTATTTATATATTTTTTGTAGCATGCAAAAGCTTTGGCATTTTGTTAATAACTACTTGTCTGATGTTACATTGCATTCAAAACCCACTTGGAATAAAAATGTGAGGGAGTTAACTAGCTTAACCAGCAAGACTTAATTGGGGGGTAATTTATCGAATTATTTTCTGTCATTTAGATTTAGATCATTCTTAATAATGTATCAAGAAATATGGAAATATAATTGCATTTTTTTAGTATGCAAAAGATCAGTTTTGACATTTGGATACTAACTACTTGCATGATGTTACACTGCTTGTTGTGTGGGAGTTAACTAGGTTAACCAGCAAAACTCAGTAAACCATGTCAGTGGCTTAGTTCCACCAGTTATTTACTGTATATAATTTAAAATTAAAAATTTGGGTTATTCTAAATCATTTATCTAGAACTATATAATAAAATAATAATTATAAAAATATTTAAAACTGTGAAGTTAACTAGGTAAACCAACTTGGTAAACCGGCTAGTGCCTTAGTTTAACCAATTTTTTTCTGTAATACAGATTTAGAATTTAGAACATTCTAAATCATGTATCAAGAAATATGGATACAAAATTGCATGTATTTATTTATTTATTTATTCAGTATAATGCAAAAGATCAGCTTTGGCATTTTGATAATAACTGTGATGTTACGCTGGATTCAAAGTCCACTTGGCTTAAAAATGTGAGGAAGTTAACTAGCTTAACTAGCAAGACTTACTTTAGTTTAGTAAACCAGGCAGCACTTCACTTTCAGTTCATTATTTTCTGCAAGGAATTTTGATTTAGAAATTAGATCATTCTAAATCATATATCAAGAAATATGGACAAATATTTACAGTAAGTGCCTGTCATTGGTTCAGTATGATTCTAAAAACCAATCCATTTTTATATCTTGCATTTCATATAGAATATGCAAGAACTATTTATGTGGATCAGTTTTTTTTATTTATTTTAAATTGCAAAAAAGCAATATCAATTATTAATTGGAGGCAAGAAACGTAAAGAGTTTCACATCTTTATGTCATGTTGTGCATTAACGGATGTTGAAGTTGCTCTTAATGTGTCTCAATACTAACATTTTTTTTACATTTAAATGCGTATCTTAATCATAGTGCCAGATTTTGGATCTTTTTATTTAATTTGACATTAAAATACAAAAACCTATCATTATTTAAGACAGACAGTCAAAAGATGCTAATTAACTCACTCTCAACCGTAAAAGTTCCATTTTGAACCAAAGACATTTTACAAAAGAAACTTTTTAACGTCCACAAAAAGCTTTTTACTCTCCAGTTTCTTTGAAATCCATCTATGTGCTGGTGCTTTAAAGAATTCACAAACCAATACATCAATAGTACTCAAAGTCAGGCCTGTGGGCCAAATCCGGCCCCCCATGAGCTTATCAGTGGCCCCCTACCACAATCCAGGCTTCTTTTGAGAATTCAAACAACAAACTAATGCTCCAGGTCTGCATGCAAGAGCATTCAAGGAATATTTCACCCAGATAACTCATCCTCAGGCCATCCAAGATGTAGATGAGTTTGTTTCTTCATCAGAACTGATTTGGAGAATCACTTGCTCACCAATGGATCCTCTGCAGTGAATGGGTGCCGTCAGAATGAGGGTCCAAACAGCTGATAAAAACATCTCATAATCCACAAGTAATCCACACCACTCCAGTCCATCAGTTAACATCTTAAAAGCTTTGTGTTTGTAAGAAACAAATCCATCAAGATGTTTTTAACTTCAAACTGTTGAATCTGAACAAAATATCCATAATCCATAATAATGCTTCCCCCGGTGAAAAAGTGCATCTCCTGTTGTCTCTCACATCAATATCCACCCATATATTTATTTAGAACTGTTTTGGCTTGTAAACGGTGCTTGATCTGTGCAGATTTCTCTCCTGATTCATTTGAGGCGACTTTTTCACTTGAGAAAGCAATATTACGGACTCATATTAAAATGCCCTAATGCCCGGATTTCTTTCTTACAAACATGCAGCTTTTGGCTTGACAAGACATTAACTGATGGACTGGAGTGGTGTGGATTACTTGTGGATTGTTGTGGTGTTTTTATCAGCAGTTTGGACTCTCATTCTAATGGCACCCATTCACTGCAGAGGATATATTGGGGAGCAAGTGATGGAATGCTACATTTCTCCAAATCTGATGAAAAACAAACTCATCTACATCTTGGATGGCCTGAAATCAAATAAATTTGATTTCTTTTTAAACCACTAATCCTAAATAACTCTATCCAATTACTACGAGAGCACCATCCATACCGTTCAGATGAATTTGCTTATGTTCTTAAAACAGCAAAACAAAACTTTTTCTTCCAGCAAAAGCCAAGGGTGAGCGTGACTCGCTTTGGGAAAATGGCTCTCCAGTTTCAGTAGCAGCTCATCAAGCAGAAACTGATTTAATAAAGTTACTGATGTGAGAAATTTAACTACCTTTGGAGTGCAGCGCTGTTTACTTGAGTTCATACATAGCTGGATCTGAAGTGCGGCCCTCGGGACGAGATCACAAGGGAAGTTTCATTAGTATTACATTAATCGAGAAACTGCGGCCATGTGGCTCATATTTAGTCCACTGATATCAAATATAATACTGTTTGTGAATTTAGTCGATTTTGAACAACTTAGCATCCAAGATACTGAGTGAAGCTTTATTGTAAACTTCTGGTTATCTTACAGTGTGCCGCTTTGAGTGTTTTCACAGCATCATCTCATGATTTTTGTTCATATAGAGTTGCACGAACACTAATTGAGGCAGGTGATTCCTCCCATTGGCTAAATAATTGTAAGAACATTAATTGATTTGGCTAATTCATAACCTGCGATGGTCTTCTCAGCAGTAAGTGGCTGATTTTGCGTCTGGCAGTTCATTATAAAGATCATTGGCTTCTTGCTTTCTGTAACTCTGCAATTAATCACATCAGTGCCTAATTACAATGCTAATTGATGTGTAAAATCACGACTCATTTCACTCACAGGCAGCTTCGGATTGCCCATAATTTAAATTAATCATATTATATTCATATTTCTAGACTTTGAGTAGTATTAAAAGACCAGTGAGAGAGAAACGCATCTTGGTTTTTTTGCAATGAATTTTCATCTTATTTTAAAAATATGAACAGTTAAAATTAGAAGCACAATTTCGAATATTTGAAAATAACACTTGAATGAAACAAAATCAACAGCTGAATGTCTTGTTTAAAATATTATATTTCCCATTGTTCTCACAAGAATTAATAATATATCTCACTAAGATGCATAAAATACTTTAAGGAAATTTTAAATTAAAATCTAAAAAAACAACAACTACATGATATACTGGCAAGATAAATAATAATTACACAATATTTTTGCATTGCAGAAATCTAAATCAAGTCATCAAAATATAAATGCATGTGCACTTTTGCCAATAACTGGGAAAAATTCCAGCAATCTTTTACCCATTATAAAACATTTCTCCTTCATCAAGACAGGGAAAGTGCGATAGAAGTATCCAGTAAAATATTCGGCTCACCTCCTTTCAGAGCTGAATGATTAAAAGTTTACGAATCAGCCGAAGCGATTGAAAACCCAGTGGAGCCCGTGATCTCTCGGAAGATTGAATTCCATATCAATCTGAACCAGGGTTCACAGACGTGTGAATAGGAGAGCGTTTTTGCTCCTGCTACAGCTCTATATTTTTGTCCTCATTCTACAGGACTAATAACTTCCCAAAATGTTCACAATGCATATCTATTGGGGGGAAAAACCTGGAAAAGTGAAAGTAAACAAAGTGTCAGATTACAGGCTTGCCATCACGCCATTGGTTCTTGTATTTCTGGTAACCAAATACAATCCCAGCTAAAAAATATGTTTAAAATAAGTCCAAACAAAAAGCTCCATAAGCTATGTAAAAATAATTTTTTGAGAACATCATTAACTCTTTACCAGCCACTATTAAAAAAAAAAAAACATTTCCAGGTACTGCCAAAACAACAGACCCTCTGCTTTTAAATAAACAAACCTTTTTTTTTTTTTTTTAATACGTTTCAAGATTCATAAAAAGCAATATTTTGGACAGAAAGCTGAGAAAATCACATATTTTGTCAAAGATAACGTCTGGATTGGATTCAGACCCATGATCAAAACATAGATCACTTCCATCAACCCCTTACGAAAATGAAGCATGGTTTTATTATAGTAAAAGTGCAGTAACCATGTTTTTTTTTGGCATATTGACTATATTTATTTGTAGTATTTATTTGTAGCCATGGTTAACTTTTGTAAGGGACACCCGCAAAGCTTCACAGTCCTAAACCACTTCCTGGCTTGTCATTTCATTTGGCTTGATATCTATGCTGTTTAATGTTTGATGATCACATTATTTTATATAAACATATGTATATTTTATACATATGCATCTGCTTACATAATCACTTGCTTCTGCTTCTTCTTCACCATGTTTTGATCCAGAGATTCAGTACTTTTTCTGAAGATGCGCAATAGCGCCTCCAACGGTATAACAGCAAAAAACGTGGAAAGCCGGAAATTCTGTCAGTGGCGAAGAAAGAGTTAAAGACCAGATAACTTTGAATGAATGCTCTATTAATGTTACTGAAAGAATGTTTGTCCATAACTTTGAAAGAACCTTGCCAGAATGTTCTGAGAACATTCCCTGTTAGCTGAGATATACATAGAGCTTTACAGGTAAAAGAAAACACAACCGGCCACAACATGTGGATCGAAACAAGGGTCGATGACCTACAGACCATTACAACAGGGTTTTGATAAGAATTCATTTCAAATTACCATGCATCACGGAGCGCGTAATGACGGAGAACGAGATCGCCCTGAGACTGTGATTAGAGGAACCTTGATGAGATGATAAAAGAGAAATTCAATCTTAATTAACAGAAGCCCCTTCATTAGTTCCATTAGTTCTTATTTTAGTTCCATCTCATTTTGGGTTTGATGCTCAAACAACACAGATACTCTGCCCCATAATTACATCAAATAATATCTTCAGAAGCGCTTTTGCATTTCTGTATTTTTAGCTTCTAGTTTGCCGCTTTTTGCTAGTTAGTTTTTTAATGAATATGTGTTTTGCTAATGTGATTATTCCAGCTAATGAAACGCATTATCGAGTATATGTTACTGTTAGTGGCTTGGTTTGTGCGACACCCTCATTTAATACCAGCTTTCATGTAAGCAACACATTGTCATGTTAATTGTGTTATGCTAATACAAGCGCCATCTCCAAACAAACGTTATGTGCCTTTTTATAGTAAAGCAAAAACAGATTTACTGTTTTTATTCAGTTTGAACATATTTACATAAACTCTTACATGTCAGGTAGCAAAGTCCCTGTAGTCTTTGTCTGCAGTCTAATTACTGATATACAGTGTTTTGTTGTCATTGTTCATGTGAAAGTGAAATGCATGATATATATGTACACACACATTTTTGAAATAAAAATACATCTAGTTTCAGCCTTCATATACCATAAATGTATTTAAAACTGTATTTCAGGGGCAAAAAAAAAAAAAAAAAAATGCAATATATATACGGATAAATGTATGGAATATATTACATAAAATGTATTTATATTCTTAAATATAT